>WYDI02000857.1:0-153242 GCA_009867235.2 Psittacus erithacus
GGGGAGGGGGGCGGGGGGGCGGGGGGGGGGGGGGGGGGAGGGGGGGCGGGGGCGGGGGGGGGCCGGGGGGGGTGGGGGGGGGGGGGGGGGGGGGGGGGGGGGGGGGGGGGGGGGGGGGGGGGACGCAAGCGGCGGGTGATGCGAGGTGCCCGGTGCGGGATGCTCCTCCCGCGGGGCTGGAGGCAGGAGCAGCCCCTACCCCAGGCAGGGACCGGGGCGGACAAAGGACGGAGACAAAGGCGGGGCGGCCCGGGGCGGGTCCCCGCTCACCTGCGCAGGGCAGGGCAGGGTCCTCGCTGCCCGCAGGGGCTGCCCCGCGTTACGGTGGCGGGGCGGGGAACCGGGCTGCGGCGCCTCGCTCCCCGCACCGGGTCCCGCCGCCGCGGAGCGGAGCTGCGGTGTAGGGGGGGGGGCGCGATGCGGCCGGGAGCCGCTTGGGGGCGCTGGGGGACGATGGAGCCTCTACACCCGACCCTTGGCGGCCGCTCCTCCCGCCGCCAGGGGGCGCTGGGCCGGACGCCGTCCTGACGTCACACGGGCGCGCCACCGCCCGGCCCGCCGCGCTGAGCGCCGCCGCGAGGGAGCCACCGGCGCTGTGCGTGCGGGCGGGCGGCGGTGAGCGGCGGCGGCGGCGGTCGCTGGGAGGCTGCGGGGGCGCTGCGGGGCCCGTGCGGGACGGGAGCGGCGCCGCACGCCCCGGAGCGCGGCTCAGGAGCGCAGCCCCGGCGCCTCCTCCCGCGGCGGGGCCGTTGCGGCGGCGGGCAGGGCACGGCACCGGGAGAGGCCGCTGCAGCCGGGCCGTGCCGCGCACGGGTGTTTGGAGGGTGATGGGTTACGCGCTGCGTGATGGCCCTGCGTCCTCTGCTTCGCTCTTAGGAGGTCCCCGCAGGAAGGCATTGCTGCTCCCGAAAGCACCGCGAGGGAAGGGGCAGGGTTTTTGCTGAAGCCTCCTTCCTGCTTCCCCTATAGCATCCCCCCGGCGCTCTGTTGCGCCGGGCAGGTGGGACAGATCTGTGTGACCCCGTACCTTTAGGACAGCGAATTCGAATGACGGGGTGGAAGCTGGTACCGGCAGCGTTGCTCCGAGCAGTCACTCCAGATCCTTGAGCTGAGGGAGCATCAAATGCGTGACCCTGTGACGGAAGTGTGGAGCTTGGGATGCTGTGGTCTGGTTAAGAAAGGCTGATGTTAAGATGAAGATAAGAACCTAAGCCTCTAAAAACAGATTCTTTATGCTGTTCTGATACAGATCATGTGTGCACAGTTGAGAGGCCCTGCGGCTGAGGTGCTGGAGAGATGCTCGAGTATCTTAAGTTTTATTTCTTGTGGCACATCACCAAGATCCCAGGAATTCCCTGTGCATAATGGTCACTTTCTGATGTAAACCAAAGGAGAGTGGCTGCCTGCTCTGTGATGGTTAAAGTAATTCTTTGTGGGTCTGCAAAGCAGGGGTTGTTGCAGCTGAAGGAACTTGAAAATCAGTGGCTCAACATCGGATTGCAATGGCTGTGCCTTGTCAGGGGGCTGTGAGAGACACCTGTACTGCTGCTGGAGCAGTCTGTGAGCACAGTCTGTGAGCACTGGTGCTGCAGTTGGAGTCTGCATGGGAAAAATAATAGAAATCGTTAAAAAAATAGAAAAATAAATAGAAATTTATGTGCAGTTTAAAATGTGTAAGGTGCAGACCCCACTGCATCAGGAAAGCTGTTGGGAAGTTGAACCCCAGTGTCTGCTGTTTGATTGTTGGCACAATAACATCCCTTTGTAATTGTCATAAATGTCAGGCTCCCCAGGGCAGTGGTCACAGCACCAACCCTGGCAGAGGTCAGGGAATGTCTGGGCAATGCTCTTAGCCATATGGTGTAGTTTCAGGTACTCCTGTGAGGAGCAGGGAGGTGGAGTCCATAATCTTTATGGGTCCTTACCTGCTTGAGATACTCCATGAGTCCATGATTTTGTGTGCTAAATTCCGTGTTAACTGCATTATGGAGTTGTGTGGGGTTTGGTTTCCTTGGGACTAGACAGTGAGAGACACCGAAGCTGTTGGCAGTGGACAGCACATGAGTACCCGTGTTGTGTCAGGTCAATGAGGGTGCAGATCCAAGCTGAACAAGCAGTGTTGTGTGGTGGTGGTGTTAGCATAACCCCATAGAAATGATGTGAAATTGGGATAGGGTAGAGGGGTTAGCAAAGGGTGTGTTCTGGTATGAGAACACTTGTGTGGCTTTAGAAGAACAAAGTGGTTGTCTAAACTTTGCTGTCTCCCTTTTTGATGCATTTGGCCAGGATTGGACAATTCAAGGTTTCTAAGACACAAAGACCTGTGAGCTGGCAGATGGTATTCTTTAGTCTGTTGACTCTGAGCTCAGCAGCAGCAGGGCAGGGGATGAGCTGACTCTATTAATAACACAGGAGCCAGAGGATAAACGTTGTTTTTGCCGTTACTTCCAGGTTCTGGGAAGGATGACCACTCTCACACGGCAGGACCTTAACTTTGGGCAAGGTAATGTGCTAAGCTGCCATCTGGTATGTTTGCAAAGCTGGTTGCTGGCACTCAGCTTGTGGGAGGGTTGCTCTAGCCCAGAACTTCCTGCAGCTCAGGGGAAATTAATACAGGGAAAGATACCTGTCCCTGAGTGGATCCCCACGAGTACATAGTATTGCTGTGCATGTTTCCCCTCCCTACATCAGCGTTTTGTGTTTTGCAGTTGTCGCAGATGTGCTTTCAGAGTTCCTGGAAGTGGCTGTTCACCTCATCTTGTACGTCCGAGAAGTTTATCCTATCGGGATCTTTCAGAAGAGGAAAAAATACAACGTACCTGTCCAGGTGGGCGTGTTTCCTGGCAGCTGACAGCCACATGGATGGACAAGCCAAATAGCGAGTATGGGGCAGCACTCACCAGAACAGACTAAATCACTTCCAGAGCTTGTTCTCGTGCGCAAAGTCATGTTTGAAGAACACTTAGTTCCTGTCAAAAGGGGAACAGCTGAGGATAGAGCAGTACTTGTGAAACAAGCACATCATGGGCAGCAGAAGCAGTAAAAGGTTTCCCAGCTATGTGCAGTAAGGCAATATGAAAGCATGCTTATAGAAAGCTGTGATGGTTGGGATATACTATTCCCAACATGCTACTGTGGGTATGTATTTCCACTATGCTACAGCTGTGTGGGTACAGTGATCTGCCTCAGCTAACTAACCTTCCATGAAAGGTGGTGATGGGTTGAATTACTGGTTGGAATTGGCAAGTTAGTGGTGAAAAAAGCTATTTGAAGCCTGACTTCAGGACTCAAGTGCTCTGTAACACACTGGTTGGTGCTTCTGCTTAAACCTTCCCCTTTAGCATTGTTCTGATTCACATCAGAGCCCAGCTCTGACTATTCACTGTGTTTGCTGTAGATGTCCTGCCACCCCGAGCTGAACCAGTACATCCAGGACACCCTGCACTGTGTAAAGCCTCTGCTCGAGAAGGTAAGATCATATTATGGACCTGGGCAAAAGTACTGCCCGGGATCTTGATAGAGAGTAAGAGACCACAAAAACCATTTTCACTGCAAAATTCATTTACAAGTTTACCATATCCCATATACCAGCTGATAACAACAAAAACATCCATCACGTTCCCTTGCAGTTAAGGCCCTACCTTGCTGCTGATCATTAGCATTTAGTTGTGTCTGATACCTGCACACGAGGATACACATCTGTATGTTTTCAGCTACATCATTCTATGCGTTAATGTGCTGCTTTTGAATGCATTGAAGTTTAAGCGCCTGTTTTGCAGAACAGTTTGTATGCTGTGCTGTAAGCCAGCAAGCAAAGGTAGGTTTGAACTCTAGGCTTTGTAAGAGAGGTGTGACCATACAAAACATTTCAGGATGTGGGATGCTGGCAGATCTTGTGTTCTCTGCTCTCTACAGGCACATTTAGAGAATGGAAATAGTACAAAGCTGCTGTATTTAGCCAAGGGTGTAAGCATATCTGAGCTTCCTCATCACTGTCCGTTCCTGAGGGATGCAGTGAGATGGCTGTACATTTCCTCCTTTGTTCCAAAACAGTACCTAGAGAAAAGTACTATTTGGTGCATCTCATAGCATCACAGAATCAAGTAGGTTGGAAAAGACCTTTAAGATTAAGTCCAGCCTTTACCCTAGAACTGCCAAGTCCACCATATCCCTAGGCCTTAGTGATAAGCTATCAATCAGTTTAACATCTAGCAAGTAATGCCTTTGCAAAAGCCTTTTTTCTCATCAGTAGGAATAGTCTGGCAGTGCTGAAGCTCTGATAACTGCCAGTGCTGTGAGCCACAACAAATAAGCATACTCCCACTTTCTCAGAAGCATGTGAAGCGCAGCGGGGGCCGAAGACAGCTCGTTTTAAAGAGGTTTTTCTATCTTTGCTCCTGCAGAACGATGTGGAGAAAGTTGTAGTTGTAATCCTGGATAAAGAGCACCACCCTGTGGAGAGATTCGTCTTCGAGATCACGCAGCCACCTCTTCTTTCCATTAGGTAAAGCTCCCCTTGCTGCTTGTCCGGGGCATCCACACCGGCCTCTGCAGGGGTGGGCTGGAGGCAAGCCCAGGCCCCAGCACTTTGCTGCATGCCCATAACAACTGCTCTCTCCTCACCAGTTCGGAGTCCCTGCTCTCCCATGTGGAGCAGTTACTGCGTGCCTTCATCCTGAAGATCAGCGTGTGCGATGCTGTGCTTGACAACAATCCCCCAGGTAAACATTCCCTACAGCCTCTCAGCACAGCCTTGCTTGGCTTCAGACACGTGGTGGTGTTTGATCCTCTGCTGGTTGTCCCCTGATTGGGATCTTCACGTCTCTTGCAGGTTGCACCTTCACAGTTCTGGTTCACACGCGGGAGGCTGCCACACGGAACATGGAAAAGATCCAGGTGATAAAGGTGAGTGATATCTTCAGCTACTTGCCTGTGAGCAAGCTGCAGAGCCAAGACTGGGGATGAGTGTTGGCGTCTCTGAGGTTAAGGCTGTTCTGAACACCTACGTTAGCTTCACGTGATGCACTTCACAGCTTGGCTTTGAATGAGTCAGAATGGTTTACAAGGCTGAGCACGTTCAGCAGCCACTAGCACACACTAGCTGCTTCAGTGCCTGAATTAGATCAGAACAATACTTAGTGCATAATGTGTGCTCAGTCACTTACAGGTACTGACCTACTGTACATTTAATCAAACAACAAAGTAAGCTCTTATCCCACATCCACTGTGTGTGGATGGCTGATTCTTTACAAACAGCAAGAAACACTAAAGTTTCAAGTAACTAATGGGGTTTGGGTGCACACATACATTTTATCTCGCAGGAAAGTGCGTGCACTTCACTTTTTAAAGCAAATATATGTATATGTATTTAAGAATCCTGCTTAGGTACAGGGAAACGCTTTTCCCAAGCCAAGTCATTTTGGGTGTCTGAAGGCACAATAAATTAAGCTAATGAAGTGGTTTCAGAATGGAAGTCTGCTTTGCACTGCTCAGTAATGGAAACTGATAATACAGTAGTCCAGCCTTTAAACTTGCAAGGCAGGATAGAAATCTGTGCCCTCAGCATTGCAGAGTTGCAATGAAGTGCTGGTGCAGTGACAAGAACATGCTGGCTCAGGGCAGCTAAGAGTGTATCTATCATTTAAAGAAGTGAGAGATCCCCTTTAGAATAAGTTAACATTAGAGTTTGATCCTGTAACTGAAGATAATTACGCTGCATCTGTCACAAACTGAACGATTTAGGGTCACTTAAAGAATGACCAAAGGTAGCAAGAGCAGTTTTAATATGAATTAATAAACATGCAAGTCAACATGGAGTAAACATGCAACATGGAGTCTATTGCTCACTACAGGGAGGGAGCATAAAAGGAAAACAGAGGTAAAAATAAAGCTAAAAAATGATGCAGATACTGAAGGCACAAAGGGTGAGAGGAACCTCCCGATTGAGTACTGAGGTTCAGAACGGACCCCCCTTGCTTTCTGAACTGCTGGAGCCTAGGTGCAGTTAGGTCTAGTCTTAGTCTTACTTGCTCAACAGTTGAGATCTAAAGGGTGTCCACAGTGTTCTCAGTTCACCACAGGTGTGATTTTTACAGGCTTTCACCTACCAGCAGTCTGCAGTTTTAAGGTGAGTCAACAGAATCTACTGCACTACATAGTAATATACGACACAGTAATACACTACACAGTGATGTATGCACACAGCCAGGCACACAAACATAAAGATATTCAAAGGTACCTGTTAAAAATTCCCATTGAGTTCAGTGGAATGTTCACACCAAGTGTCTTGGAGGGTTGAGCCTCAAGGAGCAGGGGGATTTCAGCCAGGTCCTGGCATCAGCTTCAGTGACGGTCCTCCAGTTACCACACACCTGAGAGTTTGTGAGCTCTGGGGGTGTCTCCCTCAGAGGGAGATGCTGGTCACAGCCCCCTGCAGTCCAGGAGAGCTCAGAGGGCCTCACTTGGCACTGCTCTTTAGAGGGTCACTAGATGATGGGCTGTAGTCATTAGTAATTCCCGTTCTGGCCACAACCTGACTCAGTATAGACATGTTTCAGAACTCCAGTAACAATGGTACTGTGCCAGCCGGGCATCAGGAGATGACTGATTACCCCTGCTCTTGCTTCCCTCCTTAACCATGCAGGAGTTCCTGGTATGGTCAAGGGGACTCTTCACCACTCAACTCACTGCACAAAGGCCAAGGCCTGATGGGAATTCCTGAGGTTGTGGAGCAGCCCAGAGGATGTGGGGGAGATGCACCACTGCAGTCTCAGGGCCAAGTGTGCAAGTGTTAAGTTTTGCTGATAGGAAAGGTTTGAGTTACCTGTTTCTTTGCTCAACCACAGTATTTCTGATTCACTCAATGCTGATCTAGTGCTGAGAAAGAGCCCTCACCTGATGGAGTCTGCCAGCCCCTGCAAATAAAGCACTTTGTGTTCCTGCCCCTAGGATTTCCCCTGGATCCTCGCTGATGAACAGGATGTGCACATGCATGACCCCCGGCTTATTCCCCTGAAAACCATGACATCTGATATACTAAAGGTGAGCAGAGTGTTCTGGCCCAGGAGGTGGCTGAAACTGCATGTGGGTCTACTCTGATGCCAGCTCTGCAGCTTTCTAAAGAGTAAGTTTTAACACTGCTGAGCAGTAGTTCAGTCTAGCAGATGCCTGTGCCAGTAATAAAACAGGGCAAGACTCCTTATGATAAAATGTATGTTGTTATGGGGAAAGGAACAAACTCTTCCTATTTAACCTGTTGCAGACTTTTTTCCCCATGCATCTGCCTGCATATCAAGTGACCTGGTGCTTGTTTCTCTTCTCTAGATGCAGCTCTATGTAGAAGAGCGAGCCCACAAAGGCACTTGATTTCCAGTCTTGCTTGCCTTCAAGCCTCATCTGATCTTCCAGTGGATGAAGATATCTCACAAACCATACCTTGCTAACTGTCTCTTCAGCTGGCCTTCTGGGTGAATGTAGAGCAGCTGCTGCCTCTTTATTTCAAGTGCTCTTACCACTGTATATAGAACTGACTTGGAATGTGGAGCCAGAGCCTGTTCCCATGTACACTCATGTGTGAGTATAGGTTTTGTTCCAGTGAATCCCTGGGGGCAGGACATAGGTGACTGCAGTGTGCAGTCAGTGCTTTGTACAGCTCCAGTTCTCACCTCAATAGGGCATCTCCATTGCACATCGATAGCGATATACAGCGATCCACTACAGCAACGGACTCATGTCAAGGGTGAGTGAGGCCTTATGTAGTGTCTGTCCACTGTGACTGTCCCAAGTAGTCTTCAATAAATACTAAGTTTTACCTGAGTCCGTCCAAATCAGCCTCCCCCTGTGAGCAAGTACTTTTTTGTATGGAGCTTTGTATTTTATGTGGAGCTTTTCCATATCTTTTCTGGAATGTGTGTGGAATCTGTCAATTCCCATGCAGGGGTAATACAGCCTTGGTCTTTCCCCTTTCTATGGGAAAGCTTTCAACCAGAAGTGGCATTAGCAAGGTGGAATGTGACTGTCCAGCAAGGACACCTGCCAAATATCCTAAACAGAGGAGAAGGGGAGCATTGTTAATCCTACACCTGTCAAAGGAGAGGGAAGAAGGCCTTAGCATTGGCTCTGTGCATACAGGGGTAGAAAGCTTGGTTCACAGTATTTGAGCTGAGCTTGCTGGTCAGACTATTTGATAACACATCCACTGCAGCGCCTCCCTGCTCCCTCTAAGTAAAAAGTGCAAGAATACTCTAGAGCAAGGTCTTGCATTGCTTAAAACTTTATATAGGGTCAGACTGTTCAGTACAAACCGAGTACTTTGGTGGTACAAAGGTAGGATGGAGAAAGCCCAGCACAATCAAAAGGCACTTCTGTTGTAAGGGAGCCACCTTGGGAGATTTCTTATCTCCTCTTTCTCTAGTGGTTTATTCAAACAACAGTGGGCTGGTTTTGGACAGGGAAGGCATGTTCCATTTTGATCTTCTACACATAAAGAAACAGTAAGGAAATTAAGTACCAGTGACACAGCATTTATGAAAAAGGGTTGACAGTTTCCTTATGCTATGAAAGGTCTGATGTGAAAGACACATGTTTTTTGTACACAATAAAACTGAAACGGAAACAGGAAAATAACATACAAAACCAAATACCCCTGTAGCAGAGCCCTTGAGGACAGCATTGATAACCTGCATGAAACATTTTAGCCTTATCTTTTATAAGTTCCATAAACAAACAAGAAAGGGTTTCTGTTTAAGACTTAGGGTTTGGCTGCAGCACAAGGACATATTAACTAGACAAACAGATGTCATTTCATTGTCCTAGTCTTCTTCCTTTGGAAGGGTACTAGTAATTGTAGTAACATCCACGGTGCAGGAGGAGGAAGATGAGGACAGAAGTCCTTCTAGAGGGCCAGGCCTGCAGGAGTTCTGCTGTAAGAACTAGCTGCCTGGGTTTGAGATCAGCTGTGCAAGACAAAGCCAGGACACTCACCCAGAGAGTACAGACAAATAAGTGCACCTGAGACCACCTGGTTACAGTCCTGAGGTAAAAGCAAACACATACTGTGCCTTCATAACATTGTCAGGGGCCCAATGGTGATGCTGGAGTTGGTCACTCGGACCCCATACCATCCTGCCCAGAACTGAGTGTCTTGGCCTCCGTGCTGGAACCAGATGTAACGAACTCCAGGTGGGTAATTCTGGAAGGTGTGAGAAATCTGGAGAGAAAGAAGAAAATCCTTATTAGTTTCCCTAAATCAACACTGACTGAGAAGCTCAGACCACTACAGTGAGTCTTGGTCTCAGAAAAAGCTCATTCTAAGGTATCTCCCATTGAAAGTGCATCATCCCCTTTTTTTGAGGGACCGGAAATAAAAAGCACCTCTTATTCAGCCTCTACCCTAAGTCAAACGTAACATGAAGCTTGACTCTTAGATTGCTATGTAAGAACCTAATGGGGCATCTGGAGCCAAACAAACCAGTTAAACGCGTTTAGCAGTTTAAGGAAAGTAGCATGGGCAATACTTTAAATGGCATCCATGTAGCAGTTTTAAAACAAAGCTTTGTGATCTAACAGGAACAAGAGCTGTGTGCTCTTGTAACTTAGAAAACTTAAATGAAAAACCAGAAACAAAGAGTCTGAGCTAAAACAACAGAGGAGCCCAGGGCTACTCTTTAGGAAACCCTGGGCACCTACAAACCAACCCAAGCTCTTTCATAGTACTGCTGCTTCTCCAGCATTGGTAACAGCAACAACTCACCTTTTGCACTGAATAGAGGAGGCTGAAGAGCACAGAAAGCAGCTCCACATGGGACTTGTGGCTAAGACAGACTTGCAAGATTCAAGTGTCACAATACTGAGGTAAAGCCACTGGGCTGTGCTCACCTCTCTCCACGCGGCATCATTCCACTGCTCTATAACCACCGGCTCGGGGCGGAACTCCGCAAGGACAATGTAGTCTTCAGAAAGCAGCCTCACTATAAGCTCATAGCGACACCCACAGTCAAATCTGGCAGCGTACCTAGAGAGGCAGGGAGCAATCAGGGAGCAGGGTTGAATAGACAGTGTTCAGTTTCCTTGGGTGGTCAAAACCACAAACATCTGCAGAGGAATAGGAATGTCATCCCTGTAGCTATGAAGAAGTTCTAATACTTCCAGCTATCCTGCTCTTCACAGGACTGCTGCCTCCTTACAGCCTATTGAATAAACTTAGGATTTAGCTTCTGTTTTACTCAAGCTACAACTCCCAAAGGATAAAGAACTAATTCTATAGCATGAGAAGCTTCAGAGACCTGGTTTCTCTCTAGGCCAAGGCCAGTTTTCAGTGCATACACTTACCAGTCCTTGACTACAATTTCAGGCCGTTTCTCATCCATCAACTGGTTCCAGTATCCTTCTTTCTGCAGGGTGATGAGTTGAGACTTGAAGCACGGCCTGCAACAGCAATAAAAGCATTCAGTAGCACAAAACACATCTCATCCCTCTCAGCATCTCCACTTTCCCTGACAGCTTTCCTCTCACCAAAGGCCACTCCAGACCCTTGTGTTTAGTGACCTGCCTCAAGCCTTCTAACTGTAGTGCCTTTGCAGACAGACAGGAGGAATCAGGTCTCCAACCCCAGATCACTGGAATGCAGCTCTTACCCATATGAAGTGACAAAGTATTTCTGTACTTTGGGGTCTGCGATTTCTCTTCCATGAGGTCCAGGCATATTCTCAATCTTCCATTTATCTCCCTCATTATTATCAAGTTTCCAGTGCTGAAATTTCTCTAAAAACATCAATATCAAAGATGAGTGTTAGGACCTCAGTACAATTTCCAGCTTTTGATAAAGAATCAGCTACAGAAGAATACCGGGAGCCTACTTTGATGAGTTTTCAGATACACTCTATTATTCCTACAGCTGAAAGCGACTCCTGTCTTTATGTTGCCATCACTTGCAGTGTGGCTGTCAGCAGCCAGGCCAACAGGGAGCAACTTCCTGACCACATCAGAAACACAGCAATAAAGCAGAATTACAGCAGTCACATTAGGCAAGTCTTTGACAACAGAAACTCCCCAGCTGCTGAACGTTTAATCCCAACACCTGATGGTTTCACTGCCATGTTGTACTTGCTGTGCAAATTAACAGCCACTCTGCAGCACTGAGGCCTTGGTGACTCCAGAGATGGAGATTTTTCTGCTCACAACCAAAGACACGGGTTTACTAATACTTTAGCTACCCAGAGTAGTTTCACTGTACATCTGCCCCAGCAGAGATCCATCAGTAGCTGGACAGTCCCACACCACCAGCAGCACTTGAGTGACGCAGGCCACTGACTCATTCTGACTGTTAGGAAAGTCTTAGTCCTCTCTACTATAAATAATTAAACAGACCTTCAGCACAGGGGTTTTTGATTAAGTTTCTCTTCAAGTGGCAGAGCATGTAGAAGACCTTCCAGTCCGAGACGCTCCTCTCCAAGTTCTGCAGGTAAAACCCCTCACGCTGGCACTTGCGCTTCCACAGGGTGGTCAGATCCACCACGTACCGCCACTGCGTGCAGACCAGCCTGCAGGTGCGCACCAGGTCCCGGGCGGGCAGCAGCGACAGCAGCTCCACCAGGACGTCTTCGGGGAGATCGCAAATGGTTGTCATGGCAGACCGGCGGCGGCGAGCGCGGCGGAAACCCCCGGGCACCGGCCGCGCAGAGCTTGGGGAGAGAAGCAGAGTGTTTGCCACTGACCGACACGGCCCCCGAGCGGGACGGTGCCGTGTCGCGGGCCATCGCCCCAGCAGCGCCCGCCCGCACCCCCGGCCCCGGCCCCACCTGCGCCCCCGGACGTGGATGTGAAGCAGCCGCGGCCCTTCCGCACGGGCGGAGCGGGGGGCGGGCGGCCGAGAAGGAGGCGGTGCCCGCGGGGCCGCGGTCCTTTATCAGGGGAGAGCGGCCCAGCCCCGAACTGAGCCGCGGCCGCCGCCGAGCAGCGCTCCAAGGTAAGGGTGCTTGGTCCCGGTGCGCCGTGACCCCGCGAGGGAGCAGTGAGGAACCAGAGCAGGGGATGGAAGCGTCCCCGGAGGGCGGCCGGGGTTTAACCACGTGAATCGGGGTGGGAAAGGGACTGTCACCCCTTCCCGGAGGGCTGGGAATCCTTGCTTCCAGCCATGCTCCAGCACCAGGCCTGTGCAATGAAACCAGCGCCATCCCTCGCTATTTTACAAATCGTAGTCTTCAGGACTGTGGTTGAGGGTTGGGAAGGGAAATGGGAAATCCCCCATGCTACCTCCATAACAGCCAGGGGATATTAAATGACAGTTTCCTCCTGCTGGCTGCAGTGCAGATAGAGGACACATGACAGCTTTGCATCCAGAACACCTAGATTTAGGATGCTGTTACAGCGGTGGCTCCTGTTTCTTCCCTTCCTGGCCTGATCTGGTACTATTTCATCACATATCATGTGAGGATATTTCACCTGCTTTGTCCCTAGGGCTCTCCTAGGCTTAGTAAGGAATTTGGCTGCATCTGTGCAGTTTGCTGCAGTGTGGGCAGCTTCCCAGTATCAGGGCTCAGCTGAGCTAAAAGCAGTGTCACAGGGTACTGAATGACACAGGCTCTCAATCTGCACACTCATCTGTCCTTACTCCTGCAGCACTCAGCCCAGGAGCTCAAGGCAGCAGAGAGCGGTTGGGAGTCAGAGTGCAGAGACAGCATGTGCAGTTAAAGCACACACTTGTGACTTAATTGCTCAGGTTATAAGGCCATAGAAAAAAAGAATGTTAGAGAATATCCACTGAGTAATTTTCTGTTGTGCTCTGTACCATGCTTTATACAGGCTCATGACTAAGGAGATTAAGTGCCAGCCCCCTGAGGGGAAAAAAGCCTTTCAGATATAGAATGAACCATTGCAAATGGGGTTGGCAGGATGCTCACCACTGATATTCAGGTGCTACTCTGCAGCATTTATCATTGGTGATATTCTTAAAGGCAGAAAGCCCACCCAGATGCCTCCCTCTGCAGAAGAAGTCATTGCTAAAGCTGGGTTTTGCAGCAGCAGAGATTTCTGGAAGGACAGATTCCAGTCTGGGAACCGTCCAGACTGCAGCTGTCAGCTACTTGCATTTTGTGGATGGATTTAACCAAGGGCTTTCCCTTAAAACACAGAATGTTTACCTCCTCGTGCTTCAGGGCATTAACTTAATAGGAGTCAGGAGGCCTTACAGTTTGGAAGCAATCTACGACCCAAAGTCATGCTTTCAGATAACATGCTGATTTTCCCTTTTTTCCTACTGCATCAGCATTTGACATCACTCTGTGTGTGGGACCTCCTATCTGAAGTCTGTGTCACTGCTCCTTTTCCCCCTTCTTTCTCAGAAGGCTTCATCCAACCTGGCCAAAGCATGGAGTCCCTTCCTGAAGCAGTCCTGATCAGGATTCTGGCTTCCATACCTGCGGTGGATTTGGTGCTGGCCTGCCGCCTGGTCTGCTGCCAGTGGAAGAACCTGGTTGATGGAGCTGCCCTTTGGATCCTGAAGTGTCAGCAGGAAGGCCTCACTGGAGCAGAGTCACAGGAGAATGCAGAGAACTGGCAAAACTTCTACTTCCTGAGTAAGAAAAGGAAGAATCTCATCAAGAACCCATGTGGTGAAGGTGAGAGACAGGCATAACAAGCCCCAGGATTTCATAGAGGTGACTGGTCACTGGAATTGGGCATCTCCAGTCTTTGGAAAAAAGACCTTAGTTGCTACCAGGTTTTAGCATTTTCTTCTTGCCCAAGAGTCAAATCACTTAATGCAGCCAAGTCATTTAATGGGCATGAAGACCTTTGACAGTCAGCCTTTGCAAAGGGCTCTACCTGACATCAACTTTATATAAGCCCCTTCAGGGATCCAAATCATATTTGAGACAGAAATGTCCTTTGCAATCCCTGTCCACTGCAGTAACAGGGGAGACAGAGCCCCTGTCTAGTCCAGTACTGGGAGGGGACAGAGCCCGTGTCCAGTGCAGTATCGAGAGGGACATCTGCATTTCTAGATTGCTTCTTGCTAAACCAGGACCGAAAAGATGAAGCCTTTCCCTGCTCAGGAGCTGGTTTACCCATACCTCACCAGGCACTTCAGGCTTCCTTCCTTGAAGCAGCTCAGGCAAATGTTGTCTGTATTCTCCTTCCTGCAGCCTGTCAGAGCTGTGCACACCCCCCAGTTGTCATTATGATGATAATCTATGAACTTTGCTTGCCAGATCTACATGATGCTCAGCAATAAGCAGCAGTAACCAGGCCTCAACAAAAGCAGCCGTGAACGCATTTTGCACATCACAGACCAAAGCAGTATCAACACAGCTGCTCCATTCTGTTCATGGATTGTCTTTCTGGAAGCTTTTCCAACACCCAGGTTCCCTCTGGCTGAGACCAGAGGAGTCCAGTGTTTAATACTGCTTCTAGAAATACCACTTAGCAATTTAGGAAGCTTAGAAGTCCAGCAATCAGCATCGCTTCCCAGGCTGTGCTTGTGTTATAACCGGAAGTACTGAAACACAGTTCAGAACACCTAAATAATCTCTCTGGAGTACTTAAATACTTAAAGTACTTAAATATACCCACGTAGCCATTGTACACAGCCATTTTGGTGGGGAATGTTAAAGTCTGTTAATATTCAGGTCAGCCACACTAAAGGTGTGTACTTAACAAACATCTCTCTAGTCTACATACAAACTGATACAATCATAGACTGGTTTGGGTTGGAAAGGACCTTAAAGCTCATCCTTCCACTAGAGCAGGTTGCTCCAAACCCCGTCCAACCTGGCCTTGAACACTGCCAAGGATGGGGCAGCCACAGCTTCTCTGGGTAACCTGTTCCACAGCATTCCTTTCACAAGCCAGAAAAAAGTCCCAGGAGAGGTGGTCAGATTCCCCAGGCCCACAGAAACTAAGACTCATCCAAGCCTCTTCTTTGTCATTTGCAGAAGACTTGCAGCACTGGGGAGAGGTAGAGAATGGAGGTGATGGCTGGAAAATTGAAGAGCTTCCTGGGGACTTTGGAAAAGAATTCCCTAGTGAAGAAGTCCATAAGTACTTTGTTACATCTTATGAGTAAGGCTGCTTTCTTCTCTTATTCAGGGAAGGAGACATTTTTGGTTGCCTCAGACCCAGAAGAGACTGTGATACCCACTAACATCTTGTGTTTCAGGTGGTGTCGAAAGGCTCAGGTCATTGACCTAAGGGCTGAGGGCTACTGGGAAGAGCTGATGGATACAACCCAGCCTAAAATTGTGGTAAGAGACTGGTAAGTAGCAAGGATACCTCAGAAGGCAGGCACAGAGTCAAGAAAGAGAAGGAACGGCATATACTTGCCCTGGACCTTAACACCTCAGCTCCCAGGATCCCCTAGATGTGGGACAGGGCTGGGTCTTGGCTTACAGCACTACAAGCTTCAAATTGGTGTGTGTGGCCTCTGAAGACCAGGTTCTTGTTGTGAATGAGGGGAGGTGGTAGGTTGGGGTAGGAACTATTGCAGATTTCCACCTCAGACAAAGGCTCCAGTACCTTGAGGAGATGGAGCCTGCATTCAGCAAGATGTGGTTGCGTGCTCTGGGCCTTTTGCAGTGCAGGTCTCCTTACAGGTATGCAGGGCGCAGTGATGCTGGCTGCCTCTATGAGCTCTGTGTGAAGCTGCTGTCAGAGAACGAGGATGTTCTGGCTGAGTACAAAAGCGAGACCATTGCCATCCCACAGGACAATGATGCCAACTGGACTGAGGTGAGTTACATTCTGGGCTCAGCAGGTAACACCCAACCTGCAGGAACTGGGAATGTTTGGAAGCAGAGAGAAGCGGGAGAGTTCTTCTAGAGGAAAGGGTGTCTGTCGTGTTCTGCGGAGTCATGACCCTATGTTTGAACACAGGGATTATACTGGGAGGCTACCTTACATAAAACCTGGGAGCTTGCTGGGCCACCACCGCAGGTGTGAGATGAAGGAGATGCCTAGAACTGGGAGAGGTTCAATGGCCTCTGAAAACAATAGGATCAAAGCTCCTTCTAGTAACTCCTACTGTAAATGTCCTCACTGTTACCCAACCTGATAGGTGTGACTCAGGCAGGTGGGGTGAAGGCTCTATGCACCAAAGGGTAGGGTCATGGTGGTTTGATAATTACCAATAACCATTTTGTGTCTCATCCCAAAGATCTCCCACACCTTTTCCAACTATGGGCCTGGGGTCCGCTTTGTCCGCTTTGAACATGGTGGCCAGGACACGCTGTTCTGGAAGGGATGGTACGGCGTACGTGTGACCAGCAGCAGCGTGACAGTGGAGCCATAGCCATGCAGAACTGGGGCCTGTATGCTGGAGCTGGCTTCCTTCAGGGCATCCCATGGCCTCTGGGTGGTTTCTGCATGATGCTGCTTCCAGGCTGTAGAGCACACAGCCTTTCTGTGCATTAACGCGCGCATGAGATGCCAGGGGCCACCATCTGCCCTTCCTCAAGGGGACTGTGCAAAGAATGTGAATGGATTTGTGAACAGGAGAGACAGCCTCGCCACTTGCACAGATGTTCTGTCAGCTATGAGATCCCCAAAGGTCCTGCAGATCTTGCTTTTAAGCCACAAGCACCCTGCCTGCTTCCCAGACTTGGGCATCCCTTAACCTTAAGGGGCACTTTGGGTGTATTTTTTAGAAGGTAGAGCAGAAAAAAGTGAAGAAAGAAAAGCATAGTCCTTGTATCTGAGAACATGCCAGAGCCTTGCCACATCTGAAGCATCACCAACTGCTTCACAAGAACCTTAGCTTCTCTCATTTATAAACCATAGATGTCACTGCTGGCCACAGAGGACCTCCAGCTTGGCTGCCAAGTGCTGTTAGTTTAATTTTTTCTGAAAATGCAAAGCAATTGGGATTGGATCTTTTTCTACTATTCCCAGCATCCATTTATCAAGTGTTGGGAACTTAAATCTCTCTGGTGTCCAACCCTGGTGCTTTGTTTAGCTCCTTCAGACAGAGCAAGCTACAGTAATTACTGGGGGAGATATGCCAAAGCCTTAGGGAAATGGGTTAGAAGCAAACTGGGGAGGGGGTCCAGGGACAAACTCAAACTCATCTACCCCTTCCTGGCCTCTGCATATTTCATGCGACAAGCACCCTGGTCATCTGGCAGGCAGGCGATACTGTTCACACAGAGCTGTTGTTAGCCCCACTTAATCTCTGTTCTTTCTGCCTACTAGCAGTGTCTGCAAAAAGTACACGTCTGCCTCCACTCCATATGCTCACTGACAAGACAGCACTTTCTACATACTCCCACTAGTGCCTCTTGATATCACTGAAGGCTGTGAGCCACCATCTTGAACAGACACCTAAAGGTTCCCTGAACCAAGCCTGTTCCTGCTGGTGAGTCCTCTCAGAAGAGCATCCTCTTAATAGAGCTGGTGTTGCCTAAAGAGAAAGGCACTTACATTTTTGCATCCATCCATCTGTGTTCCCTTACTGGGCTGCCAGCACATACATACTTGAATGCCACTTTGCATCAAAGTGCACCATTACAAGTGCAATGTAACTATTATTAACTGTAGCCAAAGCAGAGAGCTTGCGAGCTGGTCATTGCATGCTCTGCTTCACCAGGCTTTCTGCACTGGGAGCCACAGGCCAGGCAAACACAATAAAGTGACACAATTGTGTGTGGATCTTCCCTTGTGTGCTGGGTATTTGTGTCCTGGGTATTTGTGTCCTGTGCTTTAGTACGTGTCTTCTGTTCATTTAGGCGGACTGATGTCAACAACCAGGAGTCATTGTATCTTGGATAATACCATGAGTCTCCCTGAAAGAGGTACATGTTCTCTTCCCTGACCCAGCAGCCTAACCTGTCAGAAGCACTTGATGGGCAGAGCAGCAGCAGGCAAAGGGACACTTCAGACACAGTGGGAATTCATGCAAGGCACAGAGGAGGTGCAGGAGGGCTCCTACACAGCCCAGCCCTGACAAATGGCCTCCAGGTCATCTCTGACTGCAGCTCCACTGTGAGCTCAGCCTTGGTTCTGACCCAGGACAGACCAGAACCAGTTCAGAATTTAAGCCTTTCCCCTCCATCACGCCTGCTCTTATGTCCTCTGCACGTCAAACCAAAGTGCATCACAGCCACCTCTGGTGCAGACACCACTTAGCAGTGAGCTACACCGAAGACTAGAAATGTTCTCCAGAACAGCCCTCAAAACAGCTGGATGATGAGAGCTAGAGGGAGAGTTTAATGTGTGATCTCCTCACTCCTGGCCAAGACCCCAGCATGAACACACCCCTTACCCTACCTGCTTTAATACTGAGTGCTACTAAGAGAAGCCCTACACATAGCACTCCACACAGCTCCTTCTGCTCTCAGCAGCTGGCATCTCATGTCCTGAGTGCCAAGTGCATCCTGGTGGCTGCAGCTGCACAAGATCCCATTGTGATTTTCTTTTCTACAAAGCCCACCACGGCTAGTCCTGGCTATAAATGCCATTATATTTAAAAGGGGTGGTTGGGGTTTGTTTTCTATAGTAGCTTTTACAGCAAGCCTCTTGCAGAGGAACAGAGCAGAGCAAGCTGGGGCCCTGGCAAGGAAGCACTAGCATACATCTCTTGTCAAGTCTAATTGAAATTTTCTGTATGAAGCATCTATTCTTACCCATCTGAGGGGCTTGTGGACAGATGGAGAAATTTCCTCCCCCATCAGGCATTCAAGACTGGAGATGGGAGGAATGGGGGAGAAAAGAGAGCAAAATCTTATCTAACAATTCCCTGTTGCCTGCAGCACAGCTGTTCCAGCCAGTTGTAAAAGGAAGGATAGTTTAGGAGACTGATTTCCCCCAAGTCAAACAGCTTGTAGGGGCAGGGAGCACCACTTCCTGAAAGCCAGGACAGTGGGGCATTAGCCTAAAGCTACAGCTGAGATGAGCATGGTCACAAATAGGTTGGAAAGCCAGTGAACTACCTTTGCATTTGGGTCCACAGGCATGCCAGGAGTGGTAAACCTCCAAAGTGGAAGCCACTGGGCTAGAAACATCCCCTGGGCACACACCTCCCTTTGCAGTTCAGACACACCATTCCCACACCTCCTTCAGTGCTGTCCCATACCATACAGGTATCTCAGGGAAAAATAAAGTCCATGGGTGAGCAGCACTGGCACTGGGCTAAGACAGTTCCTGCGTCTCCTTCCATCCAGCTAGTTCCTCCTGACATCCTTGGGGCAACGACTGCCCTGTCCTTCTCAGCCTCCTTACATATTAGGGAGAACAGGGCCTAAAGATGCTTTCCTACTGGAGAGGCACTTTAGAGTTAGAGAACAGCTATAGTGAGCTCAACTGGGAAGTCTCAAGGAAGCTGGTCAAGCTTTAGAAGAAGTATAACTACTGAGAGCATAAGTGTAACTAGAGCATAATTACCAAGACAACTATACAAGAGAGCTGAGCTCCATATACAGCTGCCTGTGTGTAAAACAGAGGTACCCAGACAAACCAGAACCTGACGGATATGGTCAGGACTGGTGTGTGAAGAAGAGGGGCTGCAGGAACGGAATGGCCAGACACAGCCAAGCAAGCACATGAGCACACTTCTGGGCTCAGTGTCAGCCTCCCTCGTGTGCTGAGGGAGTTTGTCTCATGCCAAGACCGCAGTGGAGGTTCCCAACCGCCTTCACCTTCCCAGCAACTCCAGGCTCTGGTACGACGCTGCAAAGGCCGCCCCGTTCGCACAGCACGCAATGGGGATGCCAAAACCTCCGGTTATCCCTGGCCCCGGTGCGCGGCGCTTCCCGCAGCCGCTGCCGAGCGCTGGTGTCAGCAGAGGGCACTCGGGCTACAGGCACCGGCCTCAGGGCTGCTGCTCCGGCCGTGCCCAGAGAGCCGCAGGGCAGCTGCCGAGTACCACTGCAAGCGCTGCTCTTGTGGGCCTGTTCCTCATGGCTGCACCTCCTTTCTTGCGGCTGCAGCTTAGGCTCAACTTAGTGTTTTCTCTTCTCTTTACATACCTGCTCCTATGGCCTGCAGAGCAGCTTTGCTAGGCAGACCCCAATGCTTACCCCACTTTTGCTACACAGACTCTAATGCTTTTCCCTGCCATCTGGGACATTCCATGCATTTTTGGAAGTACTTGGCCAACAGGCACTCACAGCACACTTGTCTTGGATGCAGGCAGTCTTTTAAACTGTCACTGCACAAATCAGAGCAGTGAAAGCTTTCTTGAACACAGATCAACGCCTGCCTTTCAAACTCAACTGGAAACAGCACAACTCACCCAACGCTATCCTACGGCATTGATTTAAGAGTATCACTCAAATCAGTAACATTCCTTTCCTTGCAGAATACCTTCTTACCTTAGTCCAGCCCACAAGCACCAGAAGAATCACACTCAGAGCAGTAGAGCTGTCTGCATCCCCATCTACACTGCGCCAGGCACTTGCTGCCACTTCAACTACCTCCCTTGCATGCAAAGTTCAGCAGCCCTCCCAAGCAAGGCAGAATCCAAGCTATATTACACATGCCCTTGGCTAACCTCCCTTGCAGGCACTTAGAGCAACTCATCTGGTGTTGTAATCTGTGCAGATCCATTAAGCACAACACAATCAGTGCACCCAGAAAGGCCATAGTGAAGTTGTAAGAGTGCTGGCCGGACTGATGGATGGTGGGGAAACACATCTGACTGAAGCAGAAACAGGAGCATAGGGCTAACCAGGAAGGGCAGTAAGCTTTGGCAGCAAGATGCCTCCCACTGAGCATGGTGTAGATGGTCAGAAGAACCAGGAGAAGAACATGCTGCGGAGTGTTCTGTGAGGCAGTTGTCTGGTGGGGACAGGGTAGAAGGAGAGCCTGGTTAGTGGGATGGGTTGTACGAGCACTTGCAGGTAAGTGCATTGAAAAGCACAGGAGTAATAAACCCACAGACATGTGCATGTGTCCACAGCCACACTGCCCCTTTAGCCCTCCTGCATTGCCAGGATGTCCTCAGATACTGAGGGAAGAGGCTAGTTTTCCTCAGCACAAAGCTCCTCTGAGAAAGGCCAGGAGATGGGGCAGAGGTAGGATGATATCAGAGCTCTACTACCTGCAATCCTTCCAAAAGGTCCTGAAGTCAAGCAGTGCCATTTCCACCTCACCACACACCATGCAGCTCCTCTTGTTAATATTGACATGTGAAGCATTGCAAAATGAAGCAGATAAAATCCTGATCCAGAGATGAGGGATGACTCTGCATTTGTAAATGAAACCTAATTTCATGTTGACTGTGCCATACAAGGAGAAATAATGAACTGGATTAAGATGAGATCTTGTTCACGCATGCTGAACAAAAGGCAATTAATTGCCAGCAGGATTATTGTGAAGTCTTTCTTGCTTAGGGAACTGCTATCAGATAGAGTCGAGGTGCTGGTGGAGGAGCCCTGCTTATTGGAGCAGTAACTCTGCCTGGACACACAAACACAGTGCAAAGGCTCAGTTAACCACATGGAGACTCCTACCTTGCTTTTGCACCAGTCTCTCTTGTCAATCTGCACACAGGAAAGAGATGCTTTAAAACCAAAACAGCCTCAGGCTTGTCTACTCCAAGTCTTCTTCTCCTGTCTCTGGCAGCCCCCTTCCCATCTGTACCTCACTCCTGACACAGATTCATTCAGCTTTTTTTCAAAGCTTTCAGGCTATGAAGGCTTTACGCCCTGCAAAACCTGTCTTACAGTCCTTCCTCACACAGAGACGCTTCCTCGCTGTTATCCAAGCTAAATCTCTGCTGCAGTCTCTGCTGCTTGCCTGGTCCACAGCAGAGCCACCTTCTACCTATCTGTCATGACAACAAGCAAGATCATTCCTGTCTCTTGTAGGAAAAGGATCCAATGTCATTGCTCTCCCAGGAAAATGAGGGAAGGCTTGGCAGAGAACTAATGATTTGATGAAAGAATTCAGCACTGCAAGGCACATCACTTGGGGAGAAATTCATGCACCGCTGGGTACATTCACCACCATATGGGAACCCTAAGCCGCCACTAGCCTGTGGGACACAAGGAAAGATGCAACAGAACAGATGTTGTGGCACTGATGGGTGGTGCTACATCACACAAACAGTTGGCATGGAGAAGCAAATCCTAGTTCTAGCTGGGAAGCTCCAGGGTGGGAACAGGAGCCAACACCAGCATGGCTGGAACAAGAGAAACAGCTGTGTGGAACTCACTGACCTACTCCAACAGCAGAGTGAAGCTGAAAAGGATCCTACTCTGTCAGCTTGTGACAGTCCCGCCTTCCTGACAGTACATCCACACATCTCATCAGGGCAGGGATCTGTAACAGCTACAAATAAAAGGCACTGAGTGAATTTGCAGACAATTTACTTGGAGAAAACACTTCTTACTTTCATACCAGGTTAAAAAAAAAGGTAAAACTAAAGCCTGTCAAAGCCTGCAGCACTGGCATTGACAGACAAAAATTACTTAACAGGAAAAAAATGGGCAGGGAAAGCGATTTTCTTTGCCTGCATTGCCAGGGGAATTAAATCTTGGGGTTTTTTTCCCTGTCACCACCAAGTGGAATAATCCAATATATTAAAACTAATGTGCTTCTTGTATTTATTGCTGTGTATTTGACCTAACAGAATTTTATTCCTACATTCAAAATAAAAGCATTCCGGAAGGCAAGCTGCAAAGCTCTAGATCAATTACTACCCCCTCCAACAGCGGAAAAGTGAGTTATTTCTTGTAAAAGGGAAAAGAAAAAAAAAAGTAGAAAATAATAATAAAAATCCTCCTTTCCCCTGTGCAATGAGTTCTGCACTGCAGAGCTGGTGGATTTCAGCAATATTGGGTTTGGTTTCTAAGCAACATTAAAGAAAAACAATCAGGCAGCAGCCTCAGTCACCCTTTTCAGATGCTCATGTCCCCATCCTGCACAGTAAAAACTCAGTCACCCACCATCACTGGTAACCAGGGCTTAGGAGAGCCACAGCTTCCCACTGTGCCCTTGGGGACTGTATCAGGTTCAAGTGCTCCCAGCAGTGACAGAATCATAGAACCAGCTAGGTTGGAAAAGACCTTTAAGATCACCAAGTCAGGCAGAACAACCTGCACAAGGCAGCTCTTCTTGGTAAGCAAAGTCAAGAAACACAGCATTGGGTGTGAGCAGGTAGACAGAAGTGCACAGGGGCAGAGGGGATACCTCACACCCATCCCAAATCATGGAGACAGACCTGAAAACACTCCTTCTCCAGCCCAGGCAAGGGGCAAACCCTCAGTTATGCCAGGCACAGGATGCCACCGTGCTGGGAGGGATCTGGATCACCACATGAGCTGACCTTCCTCTCCTACTTGCAAAGCTCTGACAGCTCGATTTGGGTGATTAACTGGAATAATAACCTGGGTCTGGGGATCCCCAGTCAACACCAGCTCCTGAGTGAGACCCCTGAGGGCTGTCTGCTGGAATATCCAAGCTGAGATCCCTCAAATCAGTGAACAAGGAACACTGATGCTTGCTGGTGCAACTGTGCCACTGTTTCTCATGGCATGGGTAACCCTACCTGGGGCAGGGGCTGCTGAAAATGCATCATGGTACATCTGAAGAAGCAGAGAACTTCTATCTTCCCTAGAAATTCTATTGTACCAGTGGTTTTGAAGAAAAGCAGACAGAACAAAGGAAATTACACCAATTAGTTGCCATTGGGTGTTTCAGCTGCTCTATTTATGGTTTGACACATTCCTTACAGAAAAGGAGATGCTGCTCATAGAGAGTTATAAAGCTCAGTGCTCCTGTTCCTAGCAGAGAGTTTGGGATTCAGTATGGATGGAAAAGAGGTGGGAAAGGGGCTCTGATACAGGCAGGTGAGCCTAAAAAGCAAGCTCATCCTTAAATAAGCATGGGATACATTAATTTCTGATCTGTATGTAGACAGTGCTTGCTCCAGGAATGAGGGTCACAATATATCTATGTGCTTCTGAACCACCAGCAGAGTTTATTACCTTCAGTGAGCTATCTCTATTTCAGCACAGGGATGGCAGGGACATCAGCTGTCTTGGCTAGGAGTCACACAGGAAGCCTGCAAACAGAGCCAAGGGTCCCAAGCCCGCAGCTCTGTGTTCTGAACCACACTGCCTGCCCAGCCAAGCCTCACTCCCTGCCTCACACAGCCTCCAGCACAGTACAGCACAGGGCTGTGTGGAACACAAGTTCCAACGCAATCAGCATACAACAAGAAAAAGCATCTCAATTGTTACAGTTTCAGTAAGACAAAGCCATTCCTCTCAGGGGACAGGGCTGGCTTAGGGTTTTATTCCCCTTTATGCTATCATGATGCAGACAAAGTTGAAGGCAATGTGAACAGAAGTAATTGTGAATTCCTGAACAGGCGTTTGTTCCAGTTACATTTAACTGCAACCTTCAGCTCAAGTACAGCCAGTAAATCTGAAAAAACTGGGGTTTCTAATAGCTGCTTGGAAGTCTCAGTTTTTGCTCCTGCCTTTTTCCTTTCTTTAAGCCCTGAGTAACTGTTATGTATGTGCAGCCCTAACTCTCACTTGCCTGGGAAGTTTTAAATCATTGATCAAGACAAGAGCTCTCCCTTCACATATATTCCATCTAATCCTTTCATTTACTGTGCTTTTTGCCTGCATGCAAAATGAATGTCATTTCACCTCACTTCCGAGCCCCAGTGTCAAGGTCTGTCTTCTTCAGTAACACCACCCACTTGGTGTCAGATGTGGATCCACACAAGGTCTTCCTCCCTAAGCACATCAGTGCTGCACACCTGTGTGGCAGGAAGGAGCTGAAAGGGGTGTTATGCTCAGCAGGGAGAACAACAGCCAGGAAAGACACTTTCCAGACACCCAGTGGTGTATCTACTATGAGGCAAAACACAGGACCACGCTGCCTTTTGTCAGCGTTCCAGTGCTGGATAGTGACATCTGTCCTGCAAGACACTGGAGGCCTGTCCTGCTCTGGGATGTTAGTGCCAGTCAGTGTTGTCAGGCTACAGCAACACGCTCTGGGTCTTCTCCCTTGTGGGTTACACTCATCAGCAATGCCACAACCTTACCTTACACATACGAGGAGCAGCTGCCTGCAGAGACCTTTGAACTGCCTGAAAAACTGGGTCATGGCCAGTTCCCTGTGTCCCCACACCACAGTCTGGCCAGACAGCAACCTGCATCTCCAGAGAGCATTAGAGCTGAGAGGTGCTGCTGTTTTCCTAATGACTTGTACACTGTGACCCACAAACCCCAGCCAAGCTTTTCCAGGCTGCTTTCAAACTCTTCCATCACATTGGCTCCTTCATAAGCTAATCATCTTGGATAGAAGGAGAGGGGAATAGCCAAGCTGGGAGCAATTCCTGTCCAGATGAACCACTACCTTCCTTTGGACTGTGACGTCTCCTTTGCTTCTCTGGTCTTTTAAAAGTCTTCAGGAGGTTTTCCTGGGAACTGGAGTCCTGCTGACCTGCGCAACTTACAAAGAGGCAGGCAGAGCTTGAACAGCAAGCACAGACAAAAGCAGACAGAGCACACTGCAGGGCATGTAACACATAACAGTTTGAACATGCCGTAGAGACCCACATGAAGAGCTACAGCATCTTCTCCCTGTCCATAGTGTCCCAGAGAGAGGGCTCTGCTCCAGCCCACAGCCTTGCCTGCAAGAGTGATGCTACAGGGTCTGTTTCACAGCCACACCAGCACTGATGCCTGCTGTGCAACTCATACTCTCTGATCCATTGTTCCCCTGACACCAGCCATCACTTCCCATCTTCACCTCTGCTCATCACCCCTCCTGGCCTGGCAGGCTCTCACAAAGCTGGTCTCCATCAGTATGCACAGCAGCAATTCCCTGCCTCACCCACACAGGCCATCAGGAACCTGAAGCTGGCCTCAGAGACCACAGAGTGTAGTCAACTACTTGACATTATCCCAGTCCCACCTGGAAACAGACCTGGTGAAATTACCCTGTGTGTACCTGCAAGTCACTAGATAAGGATGAACAGCACCTTTAGAGAACAGCGAGTGACCCATAACTAAAAATAAGCAGAGCTGCAACACCTGCATTTGGCCACAGCACTTGGGCTGCAAAAAGCAGAGTAAAACTCCAGTGAGAAGCAAACTCAGCGTGCCTGCTGCACGTGAATGCTGTCATGTGCCAGACTGGAGGTAGCAGACATGTTGCTGTCTCATTCATGCACCCAAACCCAAAACAGACAAACTTCACGATGCAGAAGCAGCACAAATGTGACCCATTTTTTGGCTGAAGAACATGGAGGAGCAGGGCAGGGATCCCACCTACCACAGCCTGGACCAAAAAAAATCCAGGGGTATTACCCCACTATCCTTGGTTCTTTGGGTATTGGTAACCTCAAGAGAGACCTAGTCCCAGGCCAAGCTGCTGGTCACCAGGGCTGTTGTGTGTTCCATTGCATCCCATGCTCACAGTCAGGGAAGGAACCTAGCAAGAGACATCAAGGACAGCTTCAATATAAGACTAGACACCATCAATCACATCATGAGTCAATTGACACAGAGTCCACTGAGCATTCATTTGCCACCTGGAAATCTTTTAATCACAGCTCTGAAGCCTGTTTAATAACAGGGATGTTTCTTTACACTGTCTTTCTTAGGAATTAATTCAAGCACTTTATTATGAAGAATAAATAACAAAAGGCACATGGCAAAGGACTCCTTGAAAGTCCAAAGGGACAAAATTCTGCTCCTAAAGAGATCCCAGGGGGAAAAACAAAAAAAGGAAAAAGAAGAGAGTGTAATGCTTCTGAAGAGATCAGTAACTAATGAAGAGGAAAGCCTCTCCCCAGCACTGCCAGTGGAGTTCCATGAATAATTCACAGCTACTAAGGTGAAGAAATGAATAGAAATGCTCCCCTGCCTCCTGGGGCCCTCCCTCCAGGACTAACATAGCTAAGCATGGAGACTGCTATCCAAGAAGTGAAATAAGGCTCCAGAGTATTCCTGAACAGAGCAACACGTCTGTGCTGCTGGATTCAACATGTTGCTCTGCATGGTCTCCCTGCATGGCTCTTGACCATGTCACCTCATTTTCAAGGTCTTGGATGTCCACTTACAGAGCTTGAGACAACTCCACTGTGTGACCTTATGCAGGCCAAGCACTGGGGGAAATAACTCCATGCAAAGGGATTGCTTATGGAGTAGAGAGCAGATGGCTGGCTTCTGACATCTTTCTCCACTGTGATCCAGGCATCTCTTCTCTTCAGCTCAGTGGGCCAGGTCTTTCGGTGAGAGCTCCCACTCTGTCAGATAGATCTGAAAGCCCCATTTAGTTGAACTGCATCACTGTGGTTTATTCTTCAATAACAACACATCACCCTCTTTAGCCTCCTTCATTCCCACACCTCGGAATGCTTTAACCTTCCTAACAAACATAACTGAGGTAAGTAAAGGATGATGATCCTTTGAGGTAAGAGTGTCAAAAGATTCCCACTGAAATGCATGCACCTCTAGATGGTTCTAGGAGCTGGGAGGATAATGCAAACCAGTTACATAGATATATTTTGCCCCCTCTAAGTTTTTGACCCAATCAGAATTTTCTCAAACTATACTCCTTGATATTAAGTTTCCACCATAAACACTATGAACAATTTTTATACTGCAATTGCAGCAATTAGACCTCCTTGCAATTTTGATAATAGGCAAGAAAAGACTTCCCAAGTCCTGGGGATTAGATGTGCCAAAGCCAATACATGCTAACTGACAACAGAGCTGGTATTCTCTCCTGGTAACTCTCTTGGGACAGCCTGGCTTCATATTCTTCACTTGGTTGCATGTCCCTGGGGGTTAGTGCATTCCGCCCATCCAAGTTAAAAATCCAAGCAGTGTTTGGACATGGAAAAAATTACCACTATCAAAGCTGTTCACATGCTTTTTCTACACCGAGTAGCACAGGAACATAACACATAAGAGCTAACTTTAGAGTTTGTTTCTGTCCTTCCTGCCACTCTGGTTCACACTCAGTGCCTCTCAGCACACTTTGCACACTCCAGCAGGCTGGGACTGACAGCTTCCCCTTCCCTTATCTCTGCTCTCCACTTTCTCCAGCAATGACTGCAGGCAAATCCAGCCCACTCCTTGCCATAAATCACAGCGCTGAGAGCCAGGAGAGGCAGCAGGCAATGGGGATGTCCTGGAGCCCAGCTGCCAGCCTCAGCCCATCCCCTGTGCCAGGGAAAGCATCAGCCTTCCAACACAAATGATCGCCTCTGCAAAGCAGCTTCCATAGGGAAGGGGGAAATGAATTCCTCCCTGATCCCCCTCTGAGCTCAGCTTATGCCTGAAGCGTGAGATTCAATTACCCTTATCATTATTGTAGCTTGCTTCACTAGGAATGTTATTAGCGGCGATGAAATTATCCAGCCCTGGTTTACGCTGCAGAGAAATGCAGGAGGCTCCTCTGACAGCTGGGAAGGAGAAGGGTTTGTATCTCCAAGTGCCACAGCAGCCACCCCAAAGGCAGGCCCAGGACAGTGGCCTCAATTTGTGCCACACACCTCTGTCACAGAAGTCACCACCTGAGGACCAGAAGCACCACACGTATGTGAGCTGCGACTTCCAGGTCTTTGTAGCAACACAGTATGCAGATCTGGCTATCGACAGCACGATTCCCAATCCCATCCCTTCTTTAAGCTCTGGCCCAAGCAGGGCTTTCTCAAGTTACACTACTTGAAATGAGGAGTTTCATTCCCCAGTATCACAACTGATCCTTGATCTGTAATTGTGCTGTTCACCATGACTGCCACACAGAGAGAGGAGGAAAGCAGGAGCTGAACATGCAGGGCCACAGGGACCTGGAGACTCTTGCACTGCACACAGGGGGACACTGAGGGAGAACAGTCGATGCTCCAGAGACGCTTACCAGGCATTATCTGTACTAAGAGAAAAGCAGCCAAGTCCACCCCACAAGCAAGGCAGCAGACTGGCCTCAGGCACACAGCATTTAGGGTTGCCTCAGCTTCACCCCTGCCTCAGTTATACAGCAAATTCCACCTGAGTTTCATTGTGCCTGCATGACACAGATGCAGAGTGCCAGGCAATAGAGGCTTTGCAGAGCAGCACTTAACTCCCTGTATGACAGAACTAGCACACTGCTTCCCTGCCTCTGCTGCTCTCCTGGGGAGAGACGGGAACGCTTCTCAGCACAGGCAGCCCTGAGCAACAGCAGCTCCCAGGACCCCTAAGGACTTGCAAAACAAGCTCAGTGTGTCAGCAACCAGCACAGCCAGTAAGAGATAAGAAAATCAAGGCAGAGCCATTCAGGAGACAGCTAGGTTTGAACCAAACCACTAATTCCCACCGTGCCCTTTATGGTCCTCTCTTGCTAGGTTCAGGTTTAAGGTGAGTTGGAAACAGCCTCAGCCTTGCTTGGAAGAAGTAAGCAAGGGGAAACTCGTGCAAGTGGATTTGGGGTGCTCTTGCAAAATGGGAGCATACATCGGTAAAAGGATAGGAAGGAGAGCTGTGGGCCTGCAGGTGAATGCAGCAGTACATGAATAGGTCCACAGGCTGTTGTGCTATGGGAAAATGCATCATGCATGGTTCAGAAGCAAGACAGCAATGGAATACAGGTGGAGTAACACTGCAGGAGTGCAGCACAGGTTCATATAGGGAGAACAGAGGTGCAGCACAGTCAATGCACAGGCACAGCTCTGGAGTACAACCAGGCACATTCTGGCAACACCACCCTGTATACACCAAGATGTATGTGACCAATTATGTCAGCCAGGCCTGTTTTCTAGGCTTATGCATAGGTTTTGCCATCAGAAAGTTGGTATGGAGCAGAGTGAAAGCAGGCAGGCTTGTACACAGACACCTGATTAGCTACGGAACAGATGGGGTGCTCAAGTCCAGGTGTTGTTGCCTTTGGAAGCACAGTGTTGTGTCTGTGCATGCACATACGTAGGTACACAAAATGACACTGCAGAAGAGCAGCATGTTGGGCATCCTGTGCACAAACCTGTGCTGAGGGAGTTCAGAGCCTCACATCCTCAGTCTCTGGCTTCCCTTTGCACGCTCAATATCCCTTGAAGAGGTTTCCCCTTCTCCTGCCAGCTCCAATCCCTCCTCAGCCCCTTCTCCCTTTGGAGCAAGTTTTGAATTCATCACTGTTTTGAAGAAAGCAGTTAAAGAACAAAGCAGAACTGATAGCTAAATTAAACCTGCTGAGAGCGCTTGTTTAATTGAAAATGCCATCTGTAATTTAAATGTCAGAGCTGGGATGGTTATTAAAATCCTCCTTGATTACTGCGCCTCATTTCACAGTTTCAAAACAGACAAGAAAAAGCTGCAAATGGGCTATGGTAACAGCAGCACCGAGCAATTAATAACCCCCCCAGCACTCACCAGCGGGGGCCAGGCCAGCTCAGTCTCACCTCACAGGCACTGTTCCTTCTCTGCTTATCCCTACCAAGGCTGACTCTTGTCTCTGCCCAGTGCCAAACCTGCCTCCCCTCTTGGAGGCTGCAGAGGGGATCACAGAATCATAGAACAGTTTGGGTTGGAAAGGACCTTAAGATAATCTAGTTCCAACCCCCCGCCATGGGCAGGGACACCTCACACTAGGCCAAAGATCTATTCAGCCTGGCCTTGAACACTGCCAGCGCTCAAGGATGGATGTATTCATCTGTTCAGGTCCAGAAGGCAGGAAGCCCTCTGATCACTGGGTAGAGCAGGGTCCCCTCCAGAAGTCTGGCTGCAGCCTGGAGCAGCAGCCCTCTGTGTCCCTGCACCAGCTGCATCTGTTGCTTGCTGCCTGCTCCCCTCTCCTGCCCTCAACAAACCCACTGGCACCTATGAGGTGCTGCCTTGTTATCCAACCATAGCTTCCTTGCTTCTGGACACAGTGCCCTCTGCCTTGCAGCCAGCTCTTGCCCAAGGCAAGGAGGAGAGGTGGCGGTTGTGGAGCGGGAGGAAAAGGGACAAGCTCATGCCTGTATCAAGGTCAGCAAAAAGTGTCTTGTCCTGCTCCCAGCTAGGTTACTACCAGCTCTGATGCAGAGGAGGATAGAAAACCAATCAGCAGCTGTTGAAGTAGCAGCAGCAAAGGCAAGTTTGCACTAAATAGGCATCATCCATCATTCTAAGACTACAGTTAATAAACCACGGGGCCTCAGTAAATTACAGCAGGAGCCAGAGGAGCATGGAGGTCACCAAGAGCACATGGTGCAGGTTATCTCCTGCCTGTTCCCCTCTCCTGGGGCAGGAGAGCAGCCAGTACCCCCACTGCTCACTGCCAGGGAGAGGACTTCTAGCAGCAGAGCTGGCTTCACACTCAAACCCATCACCAACCTTGGGTACAACAGCACACCTGACCACTGGTCAGGCTGGGTATGCCCCAGTGCCACCAACACATCCACACGCCATGTAGATCCCCCTTTTCTGTATGGGTACTGTGTGGAGGGGCTTGTTAAACTAACCAGTACTGCAGTGGGGCACTGGGAGCACAGCTAATGAGTCATTAATGGTCATGGTGAGGGTTAGAGATTTTAATGAGTACCTGGCCACAGCACTATTGCCAGTTGCCTCTTTCCAGCTCCCTACCTGCTACTTTACCATTAGGTTTAGCTCAGGGTGGTGGAAGAAGGAGCAGCAAAACCAGTGCCAAGAGCTGATTCCCTGATAAGCTGTTGCATCCAGCTGCAGCAGCACAGGCCAGCACTGCAGAGCAGCAGCTGATGGGGTTTTGCACACAACTCCCTCCCCCCCAGCCTTGACCTTCCTGGTTGGTTTTGATTTGATTCCTCAGCTTCACAACACAAAGAAGATGAAAGGAAATAATTGGGAAATTAGAAAATGGATCAAGAGATAAGCTGGGACAGAGAGTAATGAGTACTGCCCCTCAGTAACTCTAAGGCCACTGTAATTAGATGGTAAAGCACTCTGCTTTATGTAAAGAAAATAGCGAGTGCAAACAGAATTCCTGTTACAGAAAACTCAGCCCACATTAAAAAAATGCAGTAATTAAAACCATAATAAGCTATAACAATTAATGAAACCTTTCAACTGCATCCTCAGGCTGTAGCATCAGAAATGATAATTTTTAAAGACAAACTTAACAGGACACTATAAATGGAGAAAGGCATCCCTGGGGAAGCATCTGCTGGTAGTCAGTGCCAGGAGCAGATCTCAGTTATCAACCTGCCAGACACCAGCCACACTCAGACCCCTCAGCAGTGTTCAGGGAGCATGAAGTGGGTAGGGGTGGGATCATCCAAGGAGGTTGGCACAGCACATTCCCCAGAACAGGCACAGTTTGGAAAGGTTATATAAGAACAGCCGAAATACCTCCACACTGGCAGAACCCCAGCTTTAGCATCCCAAATATACAGTCAGTAATCAGGGGTTAGAAAGAAAAGAAAAAGCAATTTCTCTGTATCATAGCTCAGAGGAGGAGTTTGAGAGCCTTGTGAGAGAACTACAGCACCCTCAACCTGGCTTAAAACACAGCACTTAGATATCTTGTTTAGGAGGAAAAGGGCTGTCAGAAAGAAAGGAGGTATCTCCCCAGCGCACTGATCTCTATCTGCCCAGCAGCAGTCAAATGCTACACATTTCAAGCCTGGGGACTGCGGCTGGTGACAAATGATACATGTTACATCTCTTAGATTTAATGAGTAGGGCTCACACAAGGCCCTAGAAGGACTCACACAAGGCTCACACAAGGCCTCACACAAGGACTAGAAGCATGCAAAGATACACACAGCTTCCCAGCTCTAGTATCTCTAGGTATGTAGTAAATCGCATCAAGGCAGAGGTATCTCAGCATCACAAAGGTTACCACGTCCGCAGGATTCGCCTGCAAATACTTGGCTGAGGACACAACTTTCTTCTTGCTGGTTTGCCGAGGAGCAACTGCAACTCCTGTGGCACACAGCAACTAATGAATCTATGGGGAAATGGGCATGGAAGACAAATGGGCTTTTTCACCCCTTTCCTATGCATTTCTTGACTCGTTGCTGTACAAAATATACTCCCTTTGTCCTGAGTGAAAAAGTCCTTTCACTTTGGGTAGGCAGACTCTGGAGAACCATAAAATCCCAGATTTCTTTCTGCATCAGCTGTTCCATGCAACATTAAATTAGGATAGTTGCTAATACTCCAGAGTAATTGTCTCCTCCTTTCTAAGGAGTTAAGTAGTGGCACTGAATGAAAGCAGAATAGATTCTATTACTCAGAGTCAGGATAGGAGTCTGCAAGTTGACCTGACTTGGCTTAAGGACAACAAAGGCCCACTTCCAGCTGTAACACTGAGTATCCCCCTCCCCTGGCACCCATTGACTTGAAGGAAGTGAATTCTTCTGCCACAAGAGGAGGATTTGAGAGACAAGTTTGATTTGGAGTATAACTGAGTGCTCTGGCTTCAGCCCAATGAAGCACTTGCAGCCCTGATGAACTATAATCACAGATAAGTCCCAGGGAGATGCCCCAGTGTTATTTTGAGATTTACTACTACGATTTGTGAGTAGAAGAATGCCAAATTAAATACTCAAACCATTACTAAATGCTAGGTTCCGCAGTCAGAAATTGCAGTACAAGGAAGGAAACCAGAGCTGGTTGTTCAAGGCTATCCACAGTTAGCACCAGAGCCAACAAGAGGCACACAAATCAGCCTCCTTCTGCCAGCCTGCCAGCCCCAATGCCTCCCCTAGAACAGGGGAGGGTTAGGGTTCATAAGTTTCATTGTCATCATCTCTCATGGCAGACCTCAGAACTGCTCACATGCAGGAAGAAAGAAAGGTCCAGAATCCAAGCCCTCTCAAGTACCAGCTGCCTCAAATACAGAAACACTGCAGAACCACTGGGCCAGTGGCACACATTAGGCACCAGGCAGTAGGGCACTATGGTGCCCACAATACCACACTTAGATCCCAGTGTGACTCAGTAATTCCACAGCCAGTATTCCCCGTGTAGCTCATGGACCTGGATTTCCACCAGAGAAACCAAGGCACACAATAGTAGCAGTCCCCCACAGCCATGCAGCATGTGATTGCCCAAAGAAGCAGTGAATGCTTCATACTGGGTAGCGTTCAAGGCCACATTGGACAAAGCCCTGGGTTACATGGTCTAGTGTGAGGTGTCCCTGTCCATAGCAGGGGGTTGGAACTGGATGATCTTGAGGTCCTTTCCAACCCAAAACATTCTATGATTCTATGATGTGCAGAGCTTAGATTATTAAAGAGGCCTCTGGATTCACAACTCCTCTACCAGCCCACCAGGCCACAGCTGCCAACACATGCAAGGACATTCCTGTCACATCAGATCACCTCTGCAGTCAGCACCTTGCTTCGATCACAGCCCATTGAGCACTAGCTCAGACACTGGCTTCCTTCCCCACAGCTTAGCTTCAGGAAGTCCTGCCCCTGAATCAAAGCATGGAGACAACTTCAACCAGCCCAGCATCTTCAGAAAGTCTTTCCTCCATGTTCCACAGCAAAACTAGAAATGCAAAACTGGTTAAGTCTTACCAGAGTAGAGACTAGGCAGCAAGAAATTTCAGGTTCAGGTATCTCCAGCACCATTTCTTGCATCAGTTACTGAGGGAGTTTTATTTCTGATTTGGAATATGTGCTCTTCAGAATCCGATCTCAGCAGCAAAGGTGAATTATTCCTTAAGTCATTTTAACTTACTCCTGTGCACTGTATATGGTTATATCTCTTTTATTATCACTTTTGAAAGAAGCTAAGCTAAATACATGCCCAGGTGCAGAATGGAAAAAATCCTTACAGTATGTTTTAGGATAGCTTAAGCATTTTTCCATTCTGCACCTGAGCATGTATTTACATGATGGATTCATTACACCTCACTGAGCGAAAGATGGCACATTTTAAGAACACTTATAAATATGTATTCACCTGATAGACTGGAAGAGCTAATCTACGTTTGAAAAGGTCCCTAATTATGAATTTACAAGTTCTTCCCAATTCATCCCTAAGGGATGGGGTAGGGATGGGAGAAGAGATGAGCATCTGGAGCTACAGGGGGATTATACACAGCATTACAGATGCTTCTGAACACAGTAGGAAGGGTCACATGCATACAATGGATACCAAAACCCATGTGCAAAGACTGTTTCCTCTCTCTCTCTCTCTTCCCCTGGCACCTTTGAGCAATGCCATCTTTTCTTAGCAAAGACCCTAACAAAACCACAGCCCAGCTCTCCTTCTCAGAAAGCCACACAATTAGAGCATTGCCATACTTGAAGGCCTTCTCTTCCTCATTTGTTACAATCAGAGATGCTGCTGCTGGCAGGGGATAGCACACTGGCAGCCCTGAGAGAAAGGGAAAAAAGCCAAAGTTACACACAAAGCATTCCAAGTTTCTCCCATCCCTTCTCTTCCCCTTTTCAAAGGGGATCTGGCCCAATAGTCTCAGCTCTGTGACTCCAAGGGCAGTTTCCCAGTTCTGCTCCTGCTTCCTTCCAAGCACTTCTCCCATGTTTCACAAGCAGCTCAACCAAAGGTAGAGCAAGCAGGTCAATGCGAGGGGAAAGCTCTGGAGTTGCATGACATGACCAAAAGGGACTTACTCTTTCGGAACAGAAACTGCTCAGGCCATTCCTTTCCCCCTTGTCCTGCTTGGGGCACATCCATCTATCACAGAATCAGACTGCTTTGCGTTGGAAAGGACCTTAAGATCATCCAGTTCCAGCCCTGGAACAGGATGGTCGGGGAACACCTTCCCTGAACAGTCCTGGGCAGGGACACCTTCCACTAGAGCATGTTGCTCTAAGCCTCATCCAGCCTGACCTAGAACACTGCCAGGGATGGGACAGGCACAGCCTCTCTGGGCACCCTGTGCCGGCGCCTCAGCACCCTCACAGTAAAGAACTTCTTCCTTATGTCTATACCTGAACTTCCCGTTTGAGTTTGAACTCATCACCCCTTGTCCTGTCGCTACAGTCCCTGATGAAGAGTCCCTCTCCAGCATCCTTGTAGCCCCCTTCAGATACTGGAAGCTGCTCTGAGGCCTCCACGCAGCTTCTTCAGGCTGAACAGCTCCAATGTTCTCAGCCTGCCTCCATATGAGAGGCGCTCCAGCCCTTGATCATCCCCATGGCCTCCTCTGGACTCACACCACCAGCTCCATGTCCATCTATCTTCCTCTCCTCCAGGAGGTGGGGAAGCAACAACCAGGATATGCAACAACTCTACCTCCTAGCATGCTCCGTGCTCCCTGCAGTGAGACCCTCGGGCTTGCACAGACAGCTGGACCCTGATGATCAACTAGTTTCAAATTCCTGTAGGAATTACATTCCCCTTCCTTTTGATTTGTGCTTTCTATTTGTGTATCTCAGTCAAATCCAGATTTGCTTCCCTTCCAAATTTCCCAGAGATGCTGAAGTTTCTAATTAACCGGAAAAGGCTTTTTCATTCCTCACAACTCTCCAGTTGTGAATAATGACACCAGCTCATAAATGAAAATTGTCTTTCTATTTAAATTCTGTAATTTGGGGTGGGTAAATGGGGAGAAAAGCAAGCACAGAGCGGAGGCCCTTGGGTCATTTGCAACTTATTAATTTCAAGCAGAGCTCTTAGCTTGCTTATTAATACTGAGGATACTGCAGTGGAATTTAATGGCCAGGATATTAATTACCTTGCAGACTTGCATATATAGAAAATGCTTTATTTTCATGTTACAAAGCAGTAATAGCAAGGAGGATCGCTCACCAATCTCAGCTCTGGTCATAGCAACAACCAGATGGGGGATGCTCTAAAACTCTGAGCCTAGCATTGTGCCTAAGCAGGGCACCCTGTGCCAGTGAACTGCCTCTGAATGGCTGGATCCTACTACCTCTTCCCAAAATGAAACAGCATGGAAGAAACCCACAGCTCCCCACTTCACAGCTGAAGCTGGCATGGACATAAACTACACTGGGTACGCCTATGGCAGTGTCATCTGCCTCTACTGATGGAATCACTCTGCACACAACACTGCAGATGTGCAAGCTGTGTCAGTACAGAAACAGGACAAAAATAAGCGGCTGCCTCCCATCCCAGGATACCAAGGAGGGAGCCCTCAGGGGACACAGCCACTGCTGCATCTTCCATCCGCACCAGCTCCAGTCAGAGTTCTGAAGTTACTAGGTGCTTGCATGGGTGAGCATTAACAGCCACAGGAGCACTGCAGAGCGTTTAAATGCCTGTATACTTTGGATACAATCTACTCCCATCAATTTTAACATAGTCATAAGACACATAAATGGACCTTTCACACATGCTTAAGAGGAGCCACCAGTCTGTGCCCCACACGTCATTGACTCATTAAGCTCAAATCTGATGGCCGTATGCAGAATGCAGGTCAGCCAATTGATTGTAATTGGAAGCAAATAAAATGCAACAGCACTTGACCAAGCTCACTGCTCAGTACTCTGCAGTAATAGCAAAGCTATCACATCTCTTGTCCTGGTATTTTCCTCTTCAGGAAGGATTTCACCTGTTTTGGAATTCAGTACAAGAACAGGAACTTGCGTATCTGATAGAGCAAAGTGACCCCTTGCAAACCATGCTGCTGCTGTCAAATGACCACTTTCATAGCTGTGCTCACCCTAAAAAGCTCTTCACCCTCCTACACAGCCCTCAAATGAACTCGTAAACTGAAGTAGAATTCCCCAACAAATCTCAATGGGAAAAACCGGAGTATAAAATAATCTATATATACAACCAAAGCACTGGAAAACAAATGTAGTCTCACTACTAAACCAGCATCTATTAGCACAAGTGGGAGTGTTCAGAGGTGCCCCCAAACCTAAGCACAGTCACTCCTCTTCACCCATGGAAAGCCTGTTTGCTTGGTAATATAATGCATGTTGCACCTCTTAAAGAATGGAGAGACAGATGCCATCCCAAATGCATACATCTGACACACAAGCTGGGGCTATCAACAAAGGAGCAGAGCACAGGGTGGAGATTGCAAGACTGCAAGGCAAGTTATTCCCAAAGGGGAATGCATTAATAACATGATGCTCAAGGTAAAACACCACAAGCGAAGCCAGCAGAGAAACTATCTGTCTGTGCCAAGGTCTTTGTCTAAACAAGCTCTGTTGAGGGACCAGATGGGACACCAAACACCACACACCATTATGCTCACTCCAGGCTGAAGCAAAACCATTGCAGCACAAAAAAGTATCTGAAGACTCATGAACAGAGGAGAAGCAGGGAAAAAAAGAACAAGCCCAAACCCACAGAGGTACCCCATAGCTTTGTGCTGGCATGAACCATACACTAGGAGTGTAATGGCAAGGCCAGGTCTCCTCCCAGGGACTGAGGCAGGGAAATGAGAAGAGGAGACAAAGCAGCAGCATGCCCAACATGAGTAGGGACAACAGCAGGAAAACCTGAAGACTCACAGCACAGAGAATGGCTTCTGGAGTAGTAAAATAAAAGCAGAGAGGACAATTACAGGTTAAAATTAGGTTTCACTCCCCTTCCCCCCTTTTCTTTCTTTAGTTTTCAAACCCTGCTAATTCCCTCCTTCCCTTTTAAAATACAAAAAACCCACCACTCTCTCATATGCTTGGTTCTTCAAAGAAGTTAAAGGATCTGGCACTTTCTCTCCCCTTTGTACCTTCTTCAGATGCGTATGTTGAATATGGAGGAGCACTCCTTTTATGTTCCCAGCTCAAAAGGATCAAAACAAGGATCTGGGGATGGGTGTCTGGATTGTTATTAGGGCAGAAACCCAAAAGCAGTGATGCTGATGCCATCCTGCCTCTCTCAGATACTTCACAGTTCCTTCAGCCCAGTGCATCTGTCCTATCTCCACTATTTCACTGCAGATAGGGACAGGAATCATGATCAAGGTGGGTAGATATTTCTCCTCCTCCATTATTTTTCCTCAAGTGAAAACATAATTTCAACAAAGCTAAAGTCATGGAGTTGAGAAAAGGTTTTATTTTTAACTAAAACCTGATATATTTGCTAGAGGAAGGAGGGGATGTGGAGAAAAATCAAAGTTGTTCCAGGTAAAAACACATTCTGAGTGTTACAGCTCCAAAGAAACCGAAGTTCCTTGTCCCACCTTAGTCTAGTGTCTCTGCTTACACCTTGATCTTTGCAAACTCTTTTTCTCCAGCTTCTCTAAGACCTGCCCCTCACCAGCCTTTGACCAGCTCACATTTGTGTTCAGGAGGTGGGGACAGGTCTGGGGACCAAGGGAAAACCACACCACACAGCACTGCCTTCATCCTTCTCCCCTCAGTCACTGGGAATTGAGGTGACTATTGTCTTAGTTTAATGAACCTCCAGGCAGAGGTTCCCCAAGCAATGCCAGCCCCAGGGTCAAAGTGCTTTCTGCATTAAAAACAATCAAAGCAAGACCATGTGGCTGAGACTTCCCCAGTTTTAATGGCTGTTCACAGGGCATTCCAGGAGCCTCTTGTTCTATGACAGCTGGAATTATGGGCAGTCCTACTAAAAAGACCTTTTTATGGTGGAGATAGATGCTCTCTTCTGGTTTAATGGCTTTTCCAGCAAAGCTTTTGACACATTCTCGTTACAGTAATGCTTTAATGCAGAAAGCATTCATACAGTTAGGATAAAATCTTCAAGATCTCTTCTTTTTTTTTCTTTCAATGCTGTTTTTCAACTCACACAGCAGGACCAGCTTTAAAAACCTGCTTTGTACAGAACAAACTGGACCCAGGCCATCCTTTAACGTAAAATACCTCCTTCCTAGTCACTAGGTCAGTTTACACGCGGCGTAAACATGTATCATCCTCCTTCATAATCCAGGCCAAGTCAGAGAGGAGTGTCTGCAGCCAATAGATGCCAGCTCAGGATATTATCCGGTTTCCATAGACAGCAAAGTGTACACAGCTCTGACAGAGGGCTGAGTGAGCACAGAGCCTCTTGCTCCTTCACACAGCCAGCGGTCTGTCCCCTCCAGCTCTGAGCACAGGACAAGGGTAACCATCACCTCATCACATGCTAGCTACCTGCCCAGACCCCCATATCTTCCAGCTCCACCTACATGCACCCCTTACCTCTTGCTGGGCATGGCTGTGACAAGCAGCACATTTTAGGTGCTAGCAAAGAAGGAAAAGCCTGTATAGCCTATAGAACCCATGAGCAGTCAATTCCCAATCCCGGGGAACAGGTTTAAAGGTAGACTGTAGCTCTAGATCAAACAGCTTTTGTGAGCTAAACCAGTTAACCACAAAATCTTTGCAATCTTGTCAGTGCTAAAGAGCATGAACAGATCAGAAACACTGTTTTCAAACCCAGGGACTTCATTGCACAGCTAATAGGAGGGGATAATTACTGGCCATCCCCACTGACAACAAAGCATGCTTGGAAAATGACCAAGAATGCAAGAAGAGTGGTTTCCTTCAACACTAACACAAGCACAAGCATGGAGTGGCTTGTGCATGGTGACCTGGGCTATAGCTCCCTCAGGCTATGCCCTGTCAGGCACAGACTGCAGGTCTGGCTGCAGTGAGGCAGGGGAAAGACAAGCTAAACATCACCTCTGGTTGTCTCCAGTCTCGGCAAGCTGAGAGCAGGCCACTTGCTCTGCCTGTACACAAGAGCTCATCACTGTCAACCCAAGTGGAGTCTGTATTTGATGGTGCAAGACTGAACAGCCAAACCAAAAGAGCTGCCTGTGCCATTCCACACCAAATCACACCACAGTGACCCTTGACATGAGGAGGGCTCCACAGCACCACCCTCTCTATGGTCCTGGCCTCCTGTTGGAGCCAACAACTGCATCGTATCTTTTGTGGAAATCCTGCAGCTGACACTGCTCCTCACCACTAGACACAGTGTAAAGGTCTTGCCCTTCACCAGCCCCACACCGAAAGAGATAGAATTGTATTTCTGGATCTATTAATTTCTTCCTTCACCTATGGTGACATGGTTTAGAAGTGGTCTTGGCAGTCCTGAGGTAAGGGTTGGACTTGATGATCTTAAAGGTCTTTTCCAACACAGCTGATTCTATAAAACAGATCCAGTGAAGAGAAGCAAGCAGCTTTTCATTTAGAGAGGCTTGGAAGATGCTTTCATCTCACTGCTATAGCAAGCTAAAAATAACCTGAAGGAATGAGGTAACTTAGATCAACTCTGAGATTCAAAAGTTTATCTTTAAAAAACCCTAAACCCAGCTCCTCACAGTGCAGAGGAGGACAGGATATGTTTGTACCATCCTCAGCCTGGTCCTTGCAAGTGCTCTCAGGTCAGACCTTGTGCCACTGGCTACCTTCCCCTCAGCATAAGTTAGTCCAACCCGCAGCCTCAAGAGCCCTGACTCAGCAGAAATACCTTCTTCACTGAACAGCAACAGAGAACACATATCTTTCTGAAGTTTCAGCTAGTCTTTACATTGTGTCCCAGCATCATCACCTGGCTGCCCAGCCGAATGGAACTCCAGTGTGAGCTGCAGAGCTGAAATACATCCAGCCCCACGGGAGGGAGTCCCCGGCAGCTCTGCACAGGCAGCTCAGGAGTATTTCCCACTCCCTGGATGAAGAAGAGAAAGACAAAAGGGTGTTCAGCAAGCGTGGCTCATCCTGCAGTGCGGGCAGCGATCCTGCTTCAGACAGCAGAGGCTCATTAAAGCATAGAAACAGGCTGTCTCAGAGGGCAGATTTATTCCTAATGGGAAAAGCAAGGAAAACCCTTGCCTCCTCATTTCACACTGATGAGGATGTGAATGAATTTTATATTGGCTTGCAATAATATTTCATTTGGAGATGACTGCCAGCAGAGGGGGTCATGGGTTTTCCATTTGCCCTGCTGAGAAGAAAGGGCTCTAGTGAAAGGCAGAAAGCTGGCAGCAACCCATAGTCAGCAACTTCTGCTCCAGGCGCAGGAGGAGCTGGCAGCATCTCAGCCCCACTGGAGGGAGGAAAAAACCCCTGTTCCCACAGCAGCCAAGAGAACAGCGCACAGAGGTGGGCTGAAGAGTGGATGCTGGACAAAGCCTCACACAAGCAGCCCCAAGGCAGGGAAAATGCCACTCTGATGGAGACAAGTGATATCTCACTACCCAGATGACATAAGGACAGCACATGTCTTTGTAGGGAGGGAGAAGCTTAATGGCTCATGTTCACTTAGCTCAGATGGGAGACGAAGAAGCACAGTTTCCTGGACATTCCTGTAGTCCAGAGCCTGCTGAAGTCTCAGATTTCCATGGACTTCAGTGGCTTGGCAGGGGACCCATCACTGCAGCAGTCCAGCTACTAACCCTAACCAGAATGCAGAACCACATTCTCCACCAAGCGCAAAGCATCAAGCGCCTGAATGGCATTTTCACCAGCACCAACATTCAGTTGGACAGGTCAGAACCACCACATACACAGACAGGACACTGGCTGCATGGAGTGAATACACTGAAAACCTACCAACTAGTAGATGAGACAAGCAGTGTGGTCGTGCTTCTGAAGGGCAGAGCATCCTGATGTGCAGGGTCTGTACAGCTCCCTGGCAGGAAGCTGTGGTTACTGTGTTCATCACTTGCTGCCAAACATCATTAAGCTCCCAGCGTGACAGGGGCACATGAGTACAGAGCCAGCAGCATCATTTTGAGCTGGAGTCTCACTCTTCCCTTCCCCATCACCGTTCAGCTCCCTGGGCCTGCAGCCACAAACACCTATACAAAGTTGTGTAGGGCTTTCCCCCCAAGACATGATCTGATGAGAGGGCACTGCAGGAACAAGCCAAACAGGGTTCCCCAGGTTAATGGGAAATCTGTCACTTGAAATGTCACCGGTGATGCTGCAATGATTAAGTCCCAGTCTGAAGTCCCTAGCCCATTTCTTGTCGACTAAATCAAGTGCTTTATATTGACAGGACTCCTGTAAAATGTGCCAAGGCACAGAGAAATCAATTCATTATTAGACTAGCCAGGCCACAGAGATAAATTTTAAGGGTTTCCTAATAAAAAAAATCCAAGAAATCTCATGTATTTCCAGCCATAACTCAACCCTTCCCTTCGCACCTTATTCTCACCCTCAAAGGTCTGATGGGTGCTACTGACTGACAGGCACTGAAGAAACACAGTTGGGTCAGCTCCATTCCCGTCATGTTGCTCAATGCCTGCCAGGGCACTGCTCTCCACATCCTCACTCCAGCCTTGGGCAAAAGAGGCAAAGTCTCTTCCCAAGCAATAGCACCCCATGGAGCTTGCAGCATTCATTGGATGAGTCAGACCTCAGCTTGAAGAAGGGGCTGGGAGGGGAGAAAGCCACTGTGGCACCATGGAACAGGCTTACTTGGCCCTTGGGTGATTTGGCAGCACTGAAAAGCATCCTACTGATAAAGAGGGAAAGAACCAAGACAAAACCAGCTCTACAACTCGCCAGCCTAAGCTGACCAAATAGCTGGTTTTCTTAGACACTTCATTTTTCTACTACTCAGCTGCAGGTGCAATGACTGGATGGTCTAAGCCCCTGCGTCTTCTACCAGAGCTCATGAGTATCCAAAGCCATCTCTATACCAACCCCCATCTCTACAAGTGGGATCATCCAAATTCAAGTGAGAAGGCTGTGTGGAGACCACAGAGCAGCCTCCAGTACCTGAAGGGGACCTGCAAGGGTGCTGGAGAGGGACTCTTCATCAGGAACTGTAGTGACAGGACAAGGAATGATGGGTTCAAACTGAAACAGGGGAAGATCAAGGTTTAGACACAAGGAACGAGTTCTTCCTTGTGAGGGTGCTGAGGCGCTGGCACAGGCTGCCCAGAAAAGCTGTGGCTGCCCAATCCCTAACAGTGCTCAAGGCCAGGTTGCACGAGGCTTGGAGCATCCTGGTCTGCTGGAAGGCATCCCTGCCCATGGCAGGGGGTTGGAACTGGATGAGCTTTAAGGTCCCTTTCAGCCCAAACCAGTTGGTGATTCTATTTTTGGAGTGTGGGGGCTGAACTAACCAGCCAGGCATTTCTCACACTGAACACGACAGCAAAGCAAATCCTATAGGGGACAAAAAAACCCCCCAAAACCCAAACCAACCAAACAAAAAAAACCCAAACCAGCAAAATCCCTCAGCTGCAGACTGCAAAAGCATGAGGGTAACAGCTATTCAGCTGTGCAAAGTGCCCAGCTGTAGCCCTGGCCCCACCTGGTTTGGATTTTTCCTACTAAAAAACAAACTAGTGCTATCCACCATACTGTGATAGCAAAATCAATTCCTTTGGACCAAATTACCTCTATTTAAATAGATTTATTTTATGGTGATTGCCAAAGAAATGTATCTTTTATTGGCAGCAAAGCAAAGCTCTTTGCTCCTTTCAAAAGGCAAGGAAGCTTTTCACAATGTGTTACCAGCAGGGAAGATGTTGAGGAGCTCTATTTTCAACTTAGCGCTCTCAGTAATACGACTGCTTATGCAGCTTCAAAGGAGCAAGAGTTTTTACAGTTAAAAGGTACAAGGAGCTTTGGAACATCAAACAGCCACTCCAACCAGCACACAACCTGCTGAACGGAGCCAAGGCTACTCCTTGCTTTCCCAACCTCTTTGGGAACACTGAGTCTTGGGGAAAATGAGCCTGAAGCAAGTGTGCATCTGCAGCACTGGCAGGGACACCCACTGCTGCATCTGTGTCAGTCATGGTTACAACTCACCTGATGGGGTCAGAGTAAGGAGCTTAAGCATTTCAATTTATCCAGCTCACCTGGCAGTGTCCCCTCATGCCCTTCCCTGCTTTTCCAGTTACAGGAAGATGCAAGAGATGCTGCTTGGCAGGGACACAGCCACATAACCTTCTGAGCCAGGCTGAGGGATTGTTATTGGATCCCTGTGCCATTAACAGCTTGTTAATGGGGGGAAGGAGCATTTGCAGGAATAACCTCTATTCGTCATTCGATGCTCAGCTGAAGGCAGAGCCAGGAGTGCTCAGCAGGGCTCCAGAGACTTTCCTTTGGCAGGATCTAGCCAGGTAGGACTTAATTCCTCCACCTAATACCTACTGATGGTCTCAACACCCCTCCCCATTGCACCAGGCTGCTGGGAGATCCATGGAGGGTCTCCACAGCCCATCGTGTTTCTCAGCACAGCCAGTCTGCCCCCGGACAAATGCTGACCCTGAGACTCAGCAATACTCTCTGGCATCAGCAGGGCAGCAGAGAGGGGAGAAGAGGGGAAATTAACCTTGGCAGGGGAGGACAAGGCCAACATTTAATGGGCCTCCTCCCTAGAGCCTGCAGGAGACATGCAGATGAGCCATTTCCTCCAGCAGGATGCATACCACTATGTCTCCCAATTAATCTCCAATTAAACATGACATAGAGGAATTAGAGAGCATAATTAAGAAAAATGCTAGGACACAAATTCAGTTAGGGCCAAATCAGGAGGACTTCAGTATCCACAAACAAACATGCCTGACATCCCACTGGAAAACGATGCTTTCCGAGCTGCTGGCCACAGGTACTGAGCACTCGGCCACTCTGCTCCTCCTCCCACACCGAGCAACAAGGCAAATCCCTCCCCATCAGCACAGGAGGTTGTCTCCTCAGCAAGGGCACAGAAGCTCAACCCAGACCCCAGGACAAGGGAGGAGTCCCAGGGAACAGCATCAGAGCAAGCCACTCCTGGTTTAGGTGCTATTGCTCATGTCTTAAAGACCCTATTTCAACCCATGTTCAGCACAAAGTGCTGTGCAAGGCAGGATGAAAGGTGCGCCTTGCTTCAAAAGCAGCTTGCAGGGTGAGTGAACATCAGGAGGCAGAGAGCTTGTTCAAACAGCTCACCCATCCTACAGCTTCAGCCAGCACAGACAGGGCCTTGCTGATCTGCACAAGGGAGGTAAGACCACAGAGACCCCCTAGCTGAACCACAGGCTAGCAGAACCACCTCACCCCATAGCAACTATTAGCCACTGCCTGGATATCAGTATATCAGATGAGACAGCCTGAGCAGTGTAGACATGCAGGCAAGGGGACACAGTTTGATGAGTGTCACCCTCAGAGCATCTAGGATTTAAGCTGGGCTACATGAGTATGGCCTGGCCAGATCAGGCTTACTTCACAGAGATGATAAGTAACATCCAAGCAAGGTTTTTCCAGTCCCGTAAAACAGCAACTTCCAAAACATGCCCTTGATCACATGGGCTCAGAAGGGTGGAGAAATACTGCGTCCAGGAACAGCATCTCAAGAAAAAACACCAAACAGGTCTACCCCTTCCAACACTGACACCTGCCAGGAAGTTCACTGGAAGCAGCAGGCAATAACTCAGCCCAGCAAATAGGAGCAATCTCATTCTGCTGATCTCAGGCTGGGCAAAGCAGAAAATCAATGAGGTGCTCTGGATTTGTGTCAGGGTCAGGGAAAGCAAAGCCAAACCCAGGGGATTTTGTTGCTGTTTGCTCTAATCAAGCTGAGAGCATGCTCAGTTTATATTCCTTCAACAAGCCTGCAGATTGAAATCCCCTTTTGTAGCCTTCAAATTCCTTCTCTTGCTCTTTCTAGTACCTGCCAGGGTCTTTGGCCTTTTGTGAATTTCCTTAACAAGTCTTCTCTCCAGCCCAGAAGAGCTGCTCTTCAACTGGATAATAAAGGGGCAAATTGTAGGGCCCATGGGTCCCAGCAGCTCACAGGGCAGCTGCGGAAAGGCACACAGCACTCAATTGGCAGATAAAGAGCTAATCTGGACAGAAAATTGGTTTTCCATAATATTGTGTGCTCTGCAAAAGGAAAGAGGCTGGATGGGGCTCAGATCACACACTGATTCTGGTAGCCAGGCAAACAGAACAGCACAAGCACTGACGTGTGAGCTCAGCCCCCTGGACTAACAGCAGACAGCGAAACCCAATCCAGGCAAGGGAGACCACAGGGGCCTGGGACCTTCCCAGTGGAGCAGAGCACTGGGCTGTCTTCTCCAGCACCAAGAGAGGACAGAAAACAGAGCAAAAGAAAGAGGAGCTAGAAACAGGCAATGTGAGGACAGTCTCCCAGAGAGGACATTTCATCTTGACCTCATTAAAGCAGAAGGCCGATTTATACCCCACACAGTGTATTCTTTCCAACATCTCTATTTTACAGCATTTGCTCTTGGGACTCCAACCACACATCCACACTCATGCCCCCACACCACAAGGGCTGTTATGCACCTCAGAACTGCCATGATGTATTTTGGTAGCAAGTGGCACAGGGTAATTTGTCCTTTGACATTGACCTAAGAAGCGGGAGAGTGAGAGAAGTATTTACTTCTTGTTACAGTTGAATCAGCAACAGCAGCTGTGGGATTACACAGCCTGGTGCCCTTCCCACCCTGAATACTGGGTCATGTCCCTTGGTCCTGCAAGCAAACAGTTGAACCATAGGCCTGATGATTAACATGCAAGAGAGAGGAGAGAACTTGGGCTCATTTTCAACTTGTCAGGGAGCACCAAATAAATTACAGAATAAAGTCCCAGAGTGACAGAATAATGAGCAATTCATTTGAAATGTAAAATAAATAGGTAAATCTCTAGTGAGCTGGGAGAATAAATGGCATTCAGCTGACATTTAGCAATTAAATTAAACAGTAATGACCTCATGAATAATGGGCTACAGGATTGAATTTGGAGGGCAGTATTTTCTTAAGTGAGGGGCAAAGGGACAAAATGTCCAGTAAGAGGCAAGTTACACTTTGCACAAACTCCCCACTTGTGAAGAGCTGCACAGCCCTGAGGACATGGACCCCCTCTGCAAGGGCTAACCAAAGCCCTGGTGCTCCCAAGCGCCTTAGACAAGGTCTTCAAGCAAGAGCTGGTACTTTTGACGCAGGCACAGAGTGGCCAAGGGGTGACCAAAGGGGATTCCTCCTAGCAGGCAGCTCCAGCATTAGTCAGGGCACAAGGAGGAGCAAGCACAGGTCCTACTGCTCCCTTTGGGCTGGGGAAAAAGAAGTGAAACACAATAAAAAGAAGTAACTGGGGCATGCAGCAGAGCATCCTTTCTAGCAAAACCACCTCCCGTGCTCAGACACTCACCTTGACCTGTTTTGTGCTTCCAGCCCTCCCTGGGCACATGTCCTCCTCTCTCACGTCAAGGCACACCAACGCAGGGCCTGGTTTTCTAGTGTTCCCCTCCCTTCCCTGCTGGTATTATTAAAGGATTACGTTATCAGGGCTTCTAGGCTAATGACAGTTGCCATTTCTTGACCTGCAGTTCTGAGCTTCTTCTTTTACTTATCAGCCACAGACAGAGCTGTCACTAACCCTTGCTGTTACTATGAGCTCAATCCACTGGTGTCCCAGAATGCCTTCCTCAGTGTAGTGCTGCCCAGGCTCTTCTCTAAAAAGCAGCATCCCTGAGGATATGGGGTCAATCTCCCTTTTGGCAGCATGGGGAAGCAATTCATTCAAGGGAGTTCATTTCTTTGTTTGCTTTAGCAGAGTAATTGACCAAGGAAGATGTGCAAAGTGAAATTTCATCTTGGCTCAAGTCCAGAAAACCCTGGCTTGTATCGAACACAACAAACCCAAAGCCTTTGTTTCAAAACATACTTAAGCATTTCAGAAAAACACAAACACAGCAACTCAAAATATTTCTCTTCCTGCCTCACTTCACCCCTAGTCATCAACTTCAACTCAAAAGAGGGTTTTCTCTTACCTCCTCAGGCTTAGTAGCAGCAACCACTCTCACTATGTAAGGACAATTAAGCAATGCTTAGCACAGCAAAGCTACCTTCCTCTTCCTGCACAAACTCCCTACTGTTCACACCACCAGAAAGGTGAAGACACCAAAGGCAGCAGAGAACCCCAAACCCAGAGCCCCTTTTGTTGTGGGACATTTCTGTTGAGGGACAGAAGACATTCCAAAATGGGGAAAGAAGAACAATTAACTCATCAACACAGTATCCAGAGTGTAAGTATTGCCATAGCAATGTTTCACTTGAAATATGCAACACAAAACAGATGATATGGTTAAGAACTGTTCCCTTTGCTAATGTAGAGCAAACTTGCTGGTCTAATAACTTTTTTCCCCTCCTGCAAATCAAAGTTAAGTAGAAGCATTGCCACAGGCCAATAGATTGAGAGCTGGGAAATAAATCAAGATCTGCAGAGATATAAAACCTAATAATTCTATTAAGACCCAGTTAAGACAATTAAATATTGGTGAGACATCAAAAAGCTAAGTAGCCTGGAGAAGTTGGTTTTATAAATGAACCCATTCATTTCAATCTGTGCCTTCATAAATTGCTTTCCATTCCTGTTACATGTCTCAAGCCCCAGGTGCCTCTTGCCAAGAGGCAAACAGCCCCATGCTCTGCTAAGAGAGCCACCTGGGAGCAGCATTCCTCTCAATTACTCTTCACCTTGTATCAGTAAGTAGCAAGCTGCACATGTGCAGCTATAGGAGTTTGTCAAGGCACAGATAACTCAGCATTTCTGGTTCTTCAGAATCAGAAGGAAATTAAATGTCAAAACGCTCTGCTGGCCTGTACTACCATTCTCCATGCAGCTCTCCTCTTGACCGTAGCCTCTTCACATTGTAAAGCTCCTACCTATAAACTGAGGAATTCTATTACTTCACAGGGATGTGACAAAGAAGGCAGGTAATTACGGCTTGTAAAAGTACTGGGACTTCAACATGGAAGATGCAAAGGACTGTCATGAGAAATCCTAAATGTGATTAGAGAAACTGTCAATCTCAGGCCATGGATACCATATTTGCCCTAAATACCAGCAGGGGGCTGATCCAGCCCTGGATAACGACCATTGAGATGGAGTTTACATACATGTATAAGAGGAAACTGAGCCTTGTGGGGCATGACTCCTGCTTTTAACAATGTGGCATCCCCCTAGATACACACCAGGCAGGAAGCACTGGTGAGGCTGATTCAGCTCAGGATGTTTCCAGCTTTTACATGGAGGCAATCCACCTTGTCCCACAGGGCCACAGCCCAGCTCTGCCCCAGCCACCATCTCGGGGAGCATGAAAAGGCATCCCTTCATGTACCCACCTCACTCACAGCCCCTGAACTGCATGGAACTGGAGATCAGCTCTTCCAGTTCAGATTCAGACCACTGCCACTGGTGTGCGGTAAGCAGCTGCAAACCCACTTCCTCCTGCAACCACAACGCCTTCAGCATAACCAAAGGCAGCTTCATTAGCCCTCAATACCCTGCCCTGCAAAGCAGAGGGCATTCATCTCCTATCACACTAGAACCAGAGCTATTGCTAGCAGAAGAGAAAGTAACTCACAAGAGCAGCACCAGCCATAAAGAAGCTGAAGAGGACTTAACTATACAGCTCTCTATGAGGCAAAATCCCCGCAATATACTTGTTGTAAAGCCTGGAACAGCCACGCAGCTGATCCTCGCCAATCTCCTGCTCTGGGTAGCGCTACAAGTGTTGCCTTGCAGGCCTCCCAGTAAAGCTATTGCAAGCTAAACCCCCAGCCACAGTACACTGGAAAATAAAACCGTAAGAAAATCACATAGCTAAATCCCTATACATCATCTCCTGATGCTTTTGCTGGGAGACTGGCAAGTTTCTGCTGATCCAGTTTGTTCTAATTCACAACTGCTTGTGAGAATAAGATAAGTAACACAGATGAACAATGGGACATAACTCACCTTCTCCTAACCTCTCTCTCTCTCTCCCTCCCTCCACTTCTCTTCCGTTGCTCTTTTTTCAGCCTCCTTCTCTCTGCATGACTAGCTAGCTGTATCCTCCTCTCTTTCCAGGTCTGTAGGTTTATCTGCACAGCCTCAGAGATTAAGAGACCTGACAAAGACCATCTCTCATCAAGATGAAAAAAAGATAAAGCCTTAATCCAGCCAGCAGAATGAAACTGATGAAAAGCAAAGCCATTAGGAAACATTTGGACTCATATCTATACCTTTCTGAAAGGCAATTCCAGGGGTGAGTCTGGGGTTTCCCTGTGCATCCTTCCTAGCAGCCCCACCATCTTTTACCTGGGCAGAGAGCCTATAAGCCACAGCCAAGGGGTAAGTAGTTAAAGATGCCCTAGGACTTCCAGCATGTGCTGGAGTTGCTGGGGTTGCAGATCCCAGAAGAGATGCTGGCAAATGCTCAGCAGAATACCACACATTCCCAAAGGTTAAGAGCAGGCAATGCTTTCAAAAGCCTTTCTGCCAAAATGTCAGCAAATTCTGCACCACTAGCAGCCTCAACAGCAGATAATAACCCTGATGAAATAAAGAGGCTAATACATCTGAACCAACACCTAATGAAAAAAAGGAAAATTTAATTGGAAATGTTGCCTGCAATTTAAATGTCAAAGGGGAAATCATTCCTGTGATTTCTGCTGGTTCACGACCACAAAGCACCAGTTTCAGTAGCTAAGGAGAGATGCCAAGGAAATGTCAAGGAGGCACTTGGTGTTTCAGCTCCCTGCACTTGCTGATCCCTGCTCCATGGAGTGGACAATCCTGTTCACATCTGCATTCCTGGATACTCAACCTTGTTCCACAGGGTGACCAGAGATGAAACCAGGCTGGGGCCTTCCAACACATGGTTTGCACCACTCCAACTCCCCCACCTACTACACCTGACTCCATCACACCACTGAGCACATCACACCTTTGCTCTAGTGCACAGCTTCACACACAGCTCCTCTTCTCTGCAGACTCAATACAGACAAAGCCATGTGCTTCAACCTGTATGCAGTGCCACGATATCCACAGGAACTACTTAAACCCTTGCAAAACCCCGAGACACCCCAGGAAGGATGCACACACATGAAGGTAACTGGGCAGCAGCAGAGCCAGCTCTGCAGCAACTCACACAGCAGCCACTGCCAGCCATGTCCCTTTCCCCAGGGACCAGTGCTCTCACATAAACATGCTGGAGCCAGCGAAGTTCAGGGCTGGGGCACCTCCACTAACACAACCAGATTCTGCTCCCTAGTGAGGGTAAATCAAAGCATCAGGTCCCTTTGAAGAAATGTCGCATCCTGAGTGGTTTTTACTTACTTGCCTGTGAGCTGCTGGTGTTCAGACAGATATCCAGCTTAATTTGTTTACAGTGCTACAACCAGAGGCATATTTCTTTTGTATTGATGACTGAAGTTAAACCTCTTATTTCTTTACTTTCTCTTTTGTGTAAAGAGAATGACATTTGCCACATTAATACACAGAACAAATTCAATTTCATGATCACTCAGAGCCACACCTCCCCTTCCTCCCCTGCACCACTGTAACACTCCCACACAGCAACCACAGTGACAGTGGAATAAGGGCCTTTTTCTCCCACAGAAAAACTTCATTAAGGGTTTGAACACTGGGCTCCAACTCAGAAAGATCCTGAACCATGTGCCAGAGGCTTGTGTTTGAAAACAACATGGCATGGAGATGAATGCCACTGGACTCCCCTGTGATTACCAAGGGCACAGCACTGCATTTGTTTTTGAACTAACTCACATTCATGCTGGTTAAGGGCAGCAGGACTGAAATGCAAATGACAAGTGAGTAACTTCAAACACTCTGCTGAATGATCACATGTTATTTCAACTTAGAAATGAGCTTAAATTACACCAGTTTGGAACAGCTCCCACCCCATCTATTGAAGAGAAATGTTTTGATTAAAGTGAAGATTTGAGTGATTATTTTCACAATGGAAGGGATTTATTTTTTAGGTTCAATTCCAGAAAACCTAAGTTCCAAAAAAATATAACTGATCATTTGGAGCCACGTCACTTAAAACACAAGTGTCCGTTTCCTGAGAAATTCTCTTTCCTGCTTTTGACCTACTTGAATTTGAACACCGTGCTGGCTCACATTCACCCACACACTGCCTAAAATGCCTTGTGCTCCACTTGAAAACTTTTGCCATGGAAGCCTAATGCGCTAGAGCTATTTCAGCTGCAGAGGTACGACAACAGAAGTCCAAAAGGCCCCAGGACAGCAGCAAAAGGGACCATACACAGAGCTGAGCATACTCACAGTAACACAACATAAAGAGTAAGCTCACATTCAGACCAGGAATAAAACCTGGCTCCTTTAAATCCTATCTGGAGCTGGAGGGGATGGATGAAGATTTTTCTCCAACCACTAGCCTTGATGCCCCTGAAAGGAAAAGGCACACTGTTTATGTGAAAGCGTGGCTCACCCTTACATTTCAAATGCTTTTGCTGATTTTTAACAGGCTACAGAGTTTTTCTCCTTTAGAAGAGTGGCACTTCAGGAAGAGTCACGCCAGCTGACACAGAGCCCAGTAACGAAGGTCATGTGCTTAAAGGTCTGATTACAGGCCCCACTTGGCACGGTATTAGATCTCAGACTGACTGTCCACCAGTAGACATATATGCCAACCTTGACATTTACACCAAAGCTCCTCACAGTACCCAAGTCCTTCTCAGGGGCTGGATTTGGGCAAGAGACAGCGCTTTCAGCAGAGCTCCCACCAGCCCCCTCCATGCACTGAAGGGGAAACCCACAGAACAAACTTCCCTGTCCTTACCTGCTTCACCTCAGCACTACAAGGAAGAGTCAAAAGCATTTTGATTATACAGAGCATTTGCAAAGCCCAAAGCATTGTTATTACCTCTAATTAAGGTGTTCTGTTCAGCCCATACAGACATTATTATGTGCTTCTAACCAGTGAAAGTGTTTTTTGAGGTGTCTCTTATCTTACTAAGCAAGCACCTTTTATTTGCTGAATTCTCACTTAGCACATCATTCCCTTCCAAACCCTTGCTGGAGCCTTCCAGACCAAAGCAAAGCCCAGTCCAAACAGCATATCAAGATCAGGCACAACCAACCTTTACAGATATTATAATGCAGGTTTGCATCCTGCACATTCAGCACAAACTGCACTTGCTTGTGAAGGTTACAGTTATTAAAATATACATACACTGTGTGTTTAGAGCCCCAAAGGCTACAACCTTGACAGCTCGTATGCAGTCAGGTTCTCACCCCTGCTACACCAGCACCGTGCTGGTGCCACCCAAAATTTTAGTGGCAAGCTTCCCAGGTTTGGCCTGGCATGATGAAGATCAGCCCCAGTCAGGAAGGGAGATGGAACAGACCCAAGGTTTTTATTCATGAAGCCTCCCACTCCCTGCCTCACTGCAAATCACACCTCCTGCCAAGTCACACTAAGCTGGAACCAGAATTAAAACACAATAAATTATCATAGAAGGAAAAGTGCTGAAACCTCACCTCGTAACATTGCCACAGATTAAGACAATTGAGTACAGAGGATCCAATTAGGAACAAAGAGAGAAAGGCTCAGGAGAATGATAGCACTCAGGGAAGCAAAGTGGCCTTTTCAAGGGCTGTATCTGCACGCAGAGCATAGTACCAGCAGGACAGGGAAGCAGTCTCGCTGAAGGTGAGAAGTGGTAGGTTTTGGCTGACCTATATAAGTGGTGAAGGGTCTGAAGGAGGGGAGCTTAAGCCTAGCGAGTGTCATTCCAGTGGTGGAAGCCTGGACACCCTCAAAGCAAGCAGGGGGGTTGCTTCATGACTCATTTCCCTGAGGGCAGGATGAGGCCACTCCAGGTCAGGGCCCTGAGCACAGCTCATTCCTGGCTGTCCCATCAATCCTCAGGACAGGCTCAAGACAGATAAATGGCAGAAGCATTCTCATGGCGCCTCCTTATAGTGACAAACACCATGTAACAGTATCTTGGCAAATGGAACAGTCTGCCCAGCATCTTGCTTCCCCTGCACATAGGTGCACACCTCTGTTCCCTGCCAGTGGCATTCACTTTGAGTGTAATCCTTCAAACCAACTGCATCCTTCCCCTTCACAAGGGCAGCGGGCTGAGATCAGGGAGCCCTGATCTCAGCCAGGCCAGCCTGGCTTCCAGAACAAGTAATAACACTGTAATCACAAGGCATATTGCTCTAGCAGGAGGTAAACCCCACATTAAAAACCCTCTTGCAGATCGCACTTGCCCAGAACCACACCAGAGAAACACAAGTGCCCTTGAAAAACCTTTTTATCCACCTTGCACTAACACAGCGCTGGAAGGCTAGTCCTCACCCAAGGTAAAGAGCTGTCTGCTCAGCAGGGCAGCAGAGTGTTTACGGATTAGGGTGGGTTTTTTTTCCTAAAGAACATCTATTCCATAAACCAACAATTAGCTGCACTCTGAATTTATGAGTGTAATTTGCAATGTCAAAGCATGGGCAGCCGTGGCTTGCACACAACGGTGAATGTTTGCTTTGCTATGCAGGAGCCAGAACGATGCATACTGCTGCTTTCTGGGGGGGTGTCCTTCAAAGGAGAAAGCTTCCACCACCTGCAGAGGGCACACACTGGTACCATTATCAGCTGCAATGATGTGGTGACCTCCCCAAAACCATCTGATTTCTAAAATAGAGAATGGTAGGAAGGGTTTTATTGTGGGGTTTGGCTACCATGTTAGTCAGCTTGGGTTTAGTTACATCAGCAAGAAGCAGATGAGGCAATAAGGCCCAAGCAAAAGTGGAAGCGAAATATTTCAGAGAAGCAATAGGAATTAAAAGACTTCACATCATTTAGAAATGAAGAAAAAACATGAGTAGTAGTGTTTTAGCTCTCCCCTACTGAGCTGCTTTTAAGTAAAAGTCACCAGAGTCTAGTAAGAAATTATTAGCTTAGAAACTTATAGGGAAAACTTCTCCAGGGAAACACAAGTATTGAAAGAGATGAGCCTTGATAGAATTAATGGTGTTTTCATATTGCCAAGATCCCTAATGAAAGTGAACTCATTTACATATACAACCACTCAGCACTGGTCTGTGCCAACTAACCAGCAGGCTCCACCTGCAAGAGGTAAAAAGGGCAGAAGCACTAAGTTCCTTTTGTGTTTTTTCCTCTCTCCACCAGGTCTCCATCCATCACAACACCAACCCACTCTGCCCAGGACCTGAGCAGTGCAGCTGACTACATGCTGCTCAGGGCCAGCTCCGGGGTACCAGCAGGCTAGCTGCAGTGCTGGCTGATGAAAGAGGCAGTTTTAATGTTAGTCAGACAGCTTGTGAAGCCAAGAGGCTGTTTTTAACAGGAAGGGAAGAAAGGCTTTCTAGTCCATAGCTGCAAGGTATTTACCTTAATGTTAAATGACAAGTGCTTGCAAAACAATACTGCAGGAACTCTCTTGAGACATTAATCAGAGGCTGTGTCTCCCACTCTCACTAAATGTGGGGAGTGACAGATACTCACAGACAGCACCATGGGGCAGGGGCTTTCATTCACAGGCTGCCAGCAGCAAACCCATCAAACTTCCATTCAGGTTCCTACATTGGGAGCCTGAGTACCTTTAGGAGCCTCAAAGCCTTTCCAGGAATCTATGAAGACAATGACTGAGGCTGAGACCACTAGAAATCAGAGGTCTATTATCTAAGCCTTTCTGAAAGCAGATGCTCCCAGGTCCATCCCCCAAGTCCTCACAGGTATGGTCTGCTGCACCAGCAAAAGGGTTCCAGGTCACTCCTGTGACCAAGGGAGAGTTTTCAATGCAGGGAAGAACCAAGTCACTCTTCCCAGCTTCCATCTGCAGGAAGAAGCCATGAGTCCAACTCTACTACAGCTGCCCAGGGGAACAGAAAGGGTTTTTTTTGTTGTTGTTGGATTGGATTTTATTCATTTTTTGCCTCCTTCAAAGTACCAGGGCAGCAAGAAGGCATGGGGAATGGCATATGGCATCTGAAGCCCTCCCCCCCGGCCCCTGCCGCCCCTCCTTCTCGTCAGCAGGCTACATCCACAGATACAGCTGTTTGCTTCAGGTCATGGCTCCTCCAGACTGATAGAATGCAGCCAAAGCCAAGAAGGCAGAAATAGACAGTGTATGTTTTAATGGGAAAAAAGGATTTCACATAGAAGACTTCATATAGAAGCCCCATCTGGCCAAGTCATGGAGCATCACTACAGCCAGCCAGCACCAATGTGCCCTTCTGCAAGGAGAGTCAGGGCCCCTTCACACCATGAGGGTGGCAGCAACATTGCTCTTAGCTTACAACACACTTCAGGGTAGAAGCACTAAGCCTGCATTTAGAGAGGACTCTAAGCATCCCTCCTACTGTTCAGAGACGCACAGCACTTGTGGTGGCTATGTCAGGAAGACTGCATTTGCTCTGATGCCAAAGACCTCACCCTGAAGTCCTTCTAGCTTTCTCTTGCCACCCTCCCATCCCTGCCTGTTTTGGGTCTCTTCCTCGAGCTGCTGCTCACCTCCCCTATGACCATCAGCCTGCTTTCATTTCCCACCCCTCACTACACCACCTCTCCCCAAACTCCTCTCAAGATGTGCTGCTGTATTTGCTTTCCTGCAAAACAGATACAAAATAAAGCATAATCTACCAAGATGAGGCTTTAAATCCTTACTCCCTCCACTGTATACATCTTCAGGCATTGTTTTTAAATGGTAGAAGCATGTCTACAGACTTATATGCGTCTTTAAGGTCTAATTTACATAAAAACATGTGCAGAGTGCTTCTTATCCTCAGGGCACAGCAGATATAAGGAGAACACCTAATGAATTAAAAAATGTTTGGATAAAACTTATAGAAACTCTTACATATGCTACTAAGATGAAAAGCTATAATTATGAGCTGCATTGTGTACTGACACAAGTAGCTCTGTGCAATAAATGACAGAATTTCAGCGTCCTTGAATCCAAACCAACACATTGTGAAAAGATGCTTTCCTATAAATCTACCTCTGTAGGTTCTTTTCAACACCTCTGGAAGCACAGGGAGGCAATAACAACTTCTCAGTTGGTATAAATTTCATCATTATAGGGATCACTCCCTATTTAAGGGCACCTTTCCACTTCCTAAAGAGCACTGATAGGAGGTAATTATAAAACTTATCTCACATGATTTGGATCATCAGCTGGCATTCACGGGAAAGGTACATCTAAATGAGGTGTGTATGTGCATGGGAAGGGATATTCTCACCAAGTTGCAATATCCTGATCTTTTCATCCAACATAAATTTTTAATGCAGGAGGAATTTAATTTTGCAATACAAAGCTTGGAAGCAATCGAGTTTGTGTAAACAGCCAGCCACAGGGAGGCTGTGCTCCACAAACATGCACTGCCAACACAGAACATTTCCACAGCCATTTAATTCATGAGTTACTGTCTGTCATGCTCAAAACATAATCCTCCACAGCACTCAGCCTCCCCATCCATGGCACAAAACAACAGCACCCAGGGGACTGCTGGCTCAGGGTGTTGCCAGTTCAGGGTGTAATCCCTGTGCAGCACTGTCCTGCCTCAATAACCTCACTCTGTAAACCACACCTGCCTGAATGGGGCTTGCTCAAAGCAGCACTACATCAATGGGAGGGAAGTCCCCTCTCTCCTACCATGACCTGTGATAGGGATCTCTCTCACCCCAGTTACTCAGGCATGAGGTAGGGATGATAGGTCCCCATCTCCCAGAGGAGGAATTCATTAGCATTTCTTATGCCTCATGCATTAGGGTGATGAGACATAAAAGCCCAGATCATCAATTTATTAATGCCAGCACAAGCCTACAGAAATGCTAACCAAGCCAGCGGAGATGCTTCAGATTTGCTCCAACATGACACCAGTGTGGAGTTCGTGGCATCTAACAGTTCACCAAGCTGAGATGCCAACTCCTGACTTTCTGCTAGTACCTCAGGGCTCCAACCTTAGCTCCCTGTGTTAATACATACAAGCCAGTCAGCCTGTCCCCTAAAGCATTTACAACTTTTGCAGGCAAGACAAAAAGAAAATGGAGGGGAAAAAGTCACAGAGAGATGAACGTTGACACCAGAGTGGTTGCAAGGCTGGAGGCTGGCTCCCAGGCCAGGCTTGCAGCACACATCCTGCTCATTGCAGCAGCAGCAAGAGGACTTCACCTCCAGTCTCAGGTTGGTCTCAGACTCCACACAATCATCACCCTACTTTTAATCAATTTGGGGACATATTGTTCCCTTACAACTATAATTAGAACTCAGCTAAGTATGCTCTCCAGGGCTATGCAAGGTTATTTAACAAGACCAAATCAATTGGCTACTTTAATGCACCACCTGGAGTTAGCATGTACCAAAAGAAAGTTATCATACAAGAAATATGCAAAGACTGCAGTCTTGCCCAGAGTCCTTTCCTCCTCCCTCTTTGCCACAGTGATGGCGACAGTCAGCACATTCCTTGCAGATCAATACTGCACTTGAATGTGACCACCACTCCAATTACTGCCTCAATTACAGAGGCAGGAGTTTGCTCTTGCACACCTATCCCTCCATTGAAAAAACCCTATGTATATGCTGCCCATTGAAATGATACCTGTGGGAAATCATTAACCCACTAATTTGAAATCAATTTAAAGTCCATTTGCCTAATGACAGGCGCACTGTAAATTATCTATAAATTGTTAATTTATGAGAAAATGACATCACAAGTTTTGTTTTATTAATTGGCTTTTCCAGATGCAAGCTATTGCTAAGGCTTTATAATCCATGTCTCTTGGTGAGCAAACATTAAAACCCACTTAATAAGATGCCTTTTATGCCAAGAAAGAGAGTAAAATGAGTAAACCTGCTCTTGTGAACTCTCCAGTATAAGGGTTTATGCATTCATCCTAGCAATTAGAGAAGGAGAAGTCATGGGGAAAGTGAGGAAAGGTCCTTGGAGCCTCTGTTCACATTCTTGAACAAAATTGGTTCCAACCCCATTCGCATTTTTCACAGGCAAAACTCCTCTGAGTGCAGAAGCCAACACCAGCCCAGGTCACCCCTCCTAGCATCCCTGTGCCTGCTTGGCAAGGGCTCAGCCAGACATACACTGAGTTAAGAACCTTACCTCTCAGTGAATATTTGAGTGACAGACCCATCGGCCAAAGCAGGAAATGATTGACAAGTCTGTATCTAGAGACCAGGCTGTGATTTCTTTGCTGATATAGAAGTATTAGACACTAACTTGTCCTATTCACTTCTAGTGCAGGACTGCAGAGACCTTCTTCAGATTATTTTCTTCTACCCAGGTCCACAGAAGTTAAGTATCTAGTCAACTAACTCCTATTTCAGTTTCTCACTCCAGTTGGATCTGTATCCTTGATCTCTCATGAAATACTCCAGGTGTGAATTTCCCTCCTACCCCAGGCAGCTGCTTGGGAAATGCTTGCACACCCATCCTCAGTGTCACTCACAGAGATCAAGTCCATGCAGTTTCTCTCCCCCATGGTAACCAGGCAACATGACTAAATTTGGTATCTACAATAAAAAAAAGAAGTGCAAAGAAATCACGTTTGACTGACCCAAAGAGTGAAGGCACCCGAGGACGCTGCAGCTGCTCCTGGACAGTCACTGGGTGCAGATCTATTGCAGGTGAGTTTCCTGGTCCCAGTGACCAGCACAGCTTTACTGTGCACCATGATTCTGACAGGAGTAAAAATGGAAACACAATGATTTCAGCTGCAGCCTGATGTCCAGCAAAACTTTCAGCATTGGACACTCCAATTTCGGTAGAATTTGAAGTGAAAAGACAGCACAAGAGCAAGGTAACGGGAGCTCAGCAGAGACAGCCTGGGATACCATCAGGCAGCAGGGAGAGGCACTGCTCAGCAGTGCTTCAAAGCCCGAATTTGCACCTAGGAAGAAAAGCAAAGCCACAAGATCTGTCCCACATCAAGTGTCCAGCAGCAACTTGCAGATCACCAGGCCAGGCTGCTTTCAGCTAGGTCTGGAGAAAAGCCAGTGAGCTCCAAAGCTGGCTGTAATACTGCTTGTCCCACATGGTGCACGCATGAGGCAAGCCAGCTCCACTCCCTCTTTTCTCATCCTGACCTTTCTAGGACCTTATCCAAAAATCCCCCCAACCAGCACAAAAGACTCTCAGAAGTGCTTATGTGCACTTAAATGAAAGAGCTCTTTAGGCAGGGACCAGCCACCCCTGTGCTTGATGAGCAACCTGCATGCACAAAAAGCTCTTTTTTAATACCAAAATAGAGAGCTGCAATCTCAAAGCTTCCCTCTTCCATTAATGGTCTATTTAAGTCTGTCCTTGAATCTGTCTGGATTACAAATCCACCCCCTCTCAGCAAACCCCCTTCCCAGACAGCCTTTTCGCTGCTAAATAGATACTAAATATAAATATATACCAAGGAGAACTCACAGGGAAAAGACAACTGGGATTTTTAAAAGCTTCCCCTTCCTTCATCTACTCCACAAACACACACACCAAAACAGAGCTGCTTTGTTGTTTGCTTTCATGGCTCCCAGCTGAGAGCTTGTCCCTCTACTGCCATTCACTGCCACAGCTCCTGCTGCACCAGTGCAGTGCAGGGAACACCCTTCCCTGGGGACACAACAAGCCCCTCCAGCAGATCCCAGTAGTGCCCCACAGGCCAGGTGATGAATGTAAGTGTGCTGAAAGAAATGCTGCCAGATGAATGCTGGCCCTATTCCCTGATCCCCTAGTGAAACCAATCCACTTGGAAGAATTCCTGCCTGCTGATATGCTAATACCTTAAATGAGCTTTAATTAATTTCCCAACACTACCTGTGTCACGCACACTCCCTGTGCTAGTCCTCATTGCTGTCAGCCCCGTTGTGCTGCAACCCTGCACTGTCACCCATACATCCCAAACAGAGGAGATGCTGATTCCCATGGGGCAGCTCTAGCTTGCCCCACTTATGCTCAGAATACATTTATTCTACTGTGAAATCACAGCAACACCTGTTCTGATCATTTCACAGTTCCAGTTTCAAAGAAAACACTCCTAAGGTAGGGGAGACCCAATAAAACCTAGCAGCCTTTGTGCTGGCTGCTCTTAGGAACAGCACGAGGGGAAGGTACATGGGGTGAAGGTATGCGCACAAGACAAGATGTACAATCACACACAATCTCTACCCAGCCAGCACTGCTCTGCAACTCTTGCACAGCTTGGGCCAAGAACCCATCATTATCTGCAGCAACTGAGTCGTAGGTAACATACCCACACAGGGCTGAGCTTTGCTGCTGCAGCCGCACCAAAGCAGAGGAGGCTGGTAGCTCCCCTCCTTTCCATTGAACATGATTACTCCAATTTTGTGCTTGCATTAAACAAGCATATCATCCGTTCTGGCTTTCTGCTCAGAAGCCATTGCTTACAGTAAAGTCACTTGAAGCAGCAGGATGACACGCCTGGCCTTGTCCCCACAATAACCATCATTTTCCTCCATGGTCCTCTGGTGGACCTTGTCCCCACACTCCTTTTCCCTTTGAGCCATAAAGTCTTTCAATAACCCTGCTTAGGCTGGATCTAAACAACATTGACCTGTCCTGCCTCATAATCAGATGACAGACAGCAGCACCAAGGACAAAAGCTGTGCAGTGCTCGCAAAGAAACCAGTTGCATTCAGCTCTTGCTACACACCAGTGTTTGACCAGCACCTCCTCCTTTCTCTGTCCCTGATTTTTCCTTCCCAACTACCACATCTCTGCCAGCCCATCCCTCCTGAAGAGAAGGCAACACAACAGCCCAATACAAAGGCTCTTGCAGCTGAGACACTAGAGAACATAAAGGCTGCCTCTTCCCAAGAACAATGCAAGGCCCTGCCTCGATTCCCTGGGAACATCTTCAGGTTTATGTTTATTTTTCAATGTGATCATCAAGCAAGACAGCAAAAAGACTCACCACCATCTATCATGAGCTTCATTGTTTAGTAATAAGATGTATTGCCCCCTTGCAGCAAAATAACACTCCAGCCAGAGCTCCCATTTGTTAAGGTCTGGCTGACTGGGAAACCTGTTCACATCAATGCTGTGAACACTCCATTTGGAACACAGTCAGTAAATGTTAAGTGCTAATAAACGGGAGGGATTGCAGGCTGCTGAGCACATGTGAGGTTAGAGGCAGGTCACCTCCAGCCTTCCCCAGCCACGCTCCTTGAGCTTCTTCTGGTCCGGTGCTACCAACCACCAAGACCCTTCAAATGCAGCACAGCACATGGCTATGCCTGCCGAGTTGTCCCAGCTCTGTCCTACACATCCACCCACCCCATTAAGCCTGCTGGGAGCTGCCACAGCACAGCTACAATCACAGAGTATCCCCAGAAGACAGCCAGCAATGGGTTTGTCAGAGCCAGTGAGGCAAGGTAGGAATAGAGACAGAGTAGCCGTGCTGGAGGAAAAACTTACTTGTCTCCATGAGTCAGGGGAGCTGAATCTGCTTTTCTGTTGTCAGAAATGGCTTCAGCAGGTCAGACAGCAGAGAGAACGCTTTCTGGAGAGCACTGATGGTCTTCTCTGGTAGCACACAATGACAACCTGTGGAGGACAAAGTTAATGCTTAGGTGGGTGTTCTTTGACCTGGTGCCTTCTGTGCTTTCCAGGATTAGAGGCATGCTCTTATCTCAGGAGCCTTAATGCTCCAAAGCAGCAAAGACCCAGCAAAACAGAGCCTCTGTCAGCAGCCAGATGATAACAAAATACTGCAGGGTCAGAGATGATCTGTCACCACACCAGATGCCTAAACACACACTGGGGCAGTTTAGAGCATGCTTTCTCTTCCAACAGCATAAGCCAGGCCCCAAAGAAACAGCAGCCTTCCTGTAATCACAACTAGGGGACCAGCTGGCTCAGCAAGGGCAGAGCCTCTGCAGAGCAGCCTTAGATGATGCATGAGGGCCTCTGGCAGCATCCATCAGTGGATTTCACTGAGGTTACAGCCTCACACATTAGATGCAGATGTCACGTCCATGTTTACGTTGGGCAATACCAAGCTCAGACATACAAAGAGAGCACTGGCAAGATTTTGTGATTTATCATCGCCTGTCATTCCAGGCATTCACAACAGCCTGGGTTTTCCCTTCAGCTTCCTCATAGCAGCTCCTTTGAGAGGTACATGAATTCCAGGGGCAGGGGACAGGTCAGCTGTTCATTCACATCTATGTCTCTGAGTAACCACAACCTTCAGGAAGCCTGAAGCATTAATGATTAACCACCCATCCTCTGCAGCCAGCCTGAGAAACTGCCATCAGAAGCTGTTTGCCCCAAAGAGCAGACGGTGGGAACACAGTGCACCATCCAGACCTAGCTCAACGAATAGCACCTGCAGGAAAAATAAGAAGCTGGTAGAGTTTTCCCAGAATTCATCGGAGCCTCAGACTGTTTCAGCTGTCTGCAGGCAGCGCTGTATCACCAAGCCAGAGGGCACAGACTGAGTCTAAAGATAGAACAGGTAAAGGCAGCAAACACAACCAAAGCAGTACTTTCCCTTGAACGCCCTTGCAGCTTAAGGAGGAGCTTCTCTTGCCAGAAACTTCCCCCTCTCCAAACAAAGAGCTGGAAAGAAAATCCCACAGGCAACACATCCTTCATTGCTCTTAGGCTCTATCTCATTCAGGAAACAGCCACAAGCCCAGGTGACACTCAAGGGGATGTACTGCCACTGCTCACCCTTGAGTGACAAAACTCAAGTGTCTATCAAACACTAACTCCTTGAAGCAAAACGGAGCACCTGTGGCAGTCAACAGCAAACTCATCATGCTCCTGAATGCCACCAAGGGCCAGCTCATGGCTCTTACCACTCCCCATAGCATGGAGTGGCTCTGACAGGCAGTGCTCAATGCTGAGACAGCAAACTTCAGTCCAGACTCAGGCAGCCGTGTGTGGGCAAGTAGCTTATGCACTGGCTGCTTGACCAACTCTCCTGCTTGCTATCTCAAGTCCTTTGTTAGCCTGCAAAAAGCTGATGGGAAGCCCAGGCCCTTTCACCTTGAGAAGGGCTCCCAGGAGCCTGGACAAGCCAGTTGATGGGTTTGGGAATGGGTTTAAGTCCCTACTGCCCTTTCATATGCCTCTGTCCAGCACAACACAGCCTTAAGCTCAGGGGGACAGAGGCCACCACCTAGGAAGGAGTAACAGCCCTAATGCACATGTGCAGCCTTCCTTTGCAGTCACCTTGTGCTTTTCACTCAGCACCAAGAGATTCAACTGAGAAGGCCATTAAAATTTAAGAAAAAAGCAAAGCACCTCCACAGAGCTGTTTTAAAAGCTCACCACGAGTCTAGCCTGCCCCAGGCTGGAAAGGAGCCCATTCCTTCTGCAACTGCACTCTTTGGGTTCAGGCTGGTTAAGAAAATAACCTCAGATCACCTTACTTCATGTGGGAATTTCTTAATCACCCAGCACCTGTAGCACTCTGCAAGGCTGGAAAGCTCTTTGGTGATGTGGAATGAAGTATCAGCGCCCACACCTGTAGCCGAGACGATCCGAGCACAGAACATGAGCTAGCAAACACGAAAAAGCAGCTGAGCCACAGTGCTCCCTCTCAGTGCCACACTTCAGTCCCTCATTCTAAGGACTCTGAGACAGCCGCATCTTCCACTGGAAGAAGACATGACCCGGCTTCCCTGCCCATGAGATCAGCTACTCAAAGCAGCACTGCAAGCCTTCCTCTCAGACATACTCTATCTCGGCTACTCCATACACCCAAGTCACCCACACCTCCTCCCCTAGCAATCCTTCCTGTTGCCTCTCAACCTCCTTTTCCACAAGCAGAATCTTGCACATGGAAGATGCAGGACATTTCTAGCGCCTGCCTAAACCACAAGTAACCAACCCAACCTCCTCCACCTCCCATCACAGGCAGTGCTTACAGCACTGCTTGTGAGCTGCTGCCTTCCAGCCCAGCCACAGCTGCACTTCACTGCCAGATTAATCCATCCCTCCCAGACTGACACATGCACAACCCTCTCCTTGCACAACAAAGCCTCTACTTCAAATCTGGGTTTGAAACTCAGTCTTTAGTCACGTTTCTCACCCCAGCCCAATGTACTTCAGGCACTATTTCTGTGAAGGCTTCTTCACTGCTTCTCTGCCTGCCAAAACACCCCTCAAGGCTTTACCAAGCCCTTCCAACCGTTTGTTGCATTCAACAGTCTGAAATATGCTTTCATAGTGAGCTCCTGGGGCAACAACCTTACTCCAACTTGAGAGCTAAAAAGAACAGCAGCAAGAAACAGGCATCATGGGCCAACGCTCAGAGAAACACGACCCACAAAGCTTCCAAGTTCTCACTGCTTTGGGTTCACTTCGGCTCCTGTGCCAGCTGACAGCAAAGAAAAGCCTGGCACTGAGCCTCTAAGGCTTTTGCTCCTCATCCTCTGGCCTCAGGGAGCACTGCCTATCTGAATAAACAGCCACGAGGATAACAGAAGAGGATCCCAGAGGCACAGCTCCCCACAGGCCTGCCATAGCCCTGTTCACTGCTTGAGGAGCCACGGCGATGTGTCATCTGCCGGGTGACAAATTACCAGGGAAGGGAAGAGAGTGAATCATCCTCTTCAACTGACCTTTGCGTCAGTCATCAGAAAGAGAAGGCTGCTGCCGGGCTGCTCAGAAATGGATAACGAGCTGTGAGGCCACACAGAAACGAGCCCCAGCCCGGCTCGACACAGGGCAGTGCCCCATGGGCACCGTTACGGTGCTTCGAGAGGGCAGGCGGGAGCCAGCGGGCACGGCATGGGGGAGAAAACCACCGAGGAGTAAAAACCAACGAACAAACCCCAGGGGACTCGGGCCGCCTTCAGCGCAGCTCAGCCAGACAAGCGCAGGTCTCAGAGCTCCCTGCTTCTGCGCTGCATCCCCTACAGCACAGGGGAGGAGGGACCGCGGATGGAGCGGGTCCGGCGGTACCCTGAGCCCGGGCGAGCCGGGAGGCTGAATCCCCCTCGTGAAGCGCCTCAGGGCGGCACCGAGGGCTGAGGCCGCTCCTCAGCTCAGCGCGGCGGAGAGGACAGACCCTCGGCGTTGGGGGAAACGCTCACCCGGACCGACACCATCCCGTCCCTGCGGCAGCCGGTTCCCCTCAGGGCTCTGCCTCAGCTGCGCCTTAACGGCGCCCTCAGGAGGTAACGGCTGCCCCGGGGCCCGCCCGCACCGGCGGCCCGTGAGGCGCCTCGCGCGAGCAAGGCGGGAACACGCCGTCCACCCCTTTCCCCTCATGGAGCGGCAGCCATGTTATTTACCGCCTTCCCGCCCCCCCAGAGCAAGGGGCAGTGATGAGCTCCAGCCCTCCGGCTCCCCTGGAGTCCCGCAGGGACAAAGGTGCTGTCGGTAGGGAGGGCAGGCTGGCTGGCTGCCGTACGGGGTTCTTCAGAGGTGTCTTTTCCTCTCCAAAGGCATAGAACTGGAGCTGGGGGGTTGGTTTTGGGTGGGAAGGAGCCCATGGGAGAAGGGTGCAGGTAGAGCCCCTCAGTGCTGGTGGGGCAATGGGGAGGCGATGAAGACCTCACTGTGCCACAGCTTGGTGTAACAGCTGCTGTGTGTGATGAAGACCGCACACCAGGCTCACTCACCTGGAAGAAGCAATGGGGCTGTGCCAAACAGCAGGCAGCAGGTTCTGGTGTGGACCGTCAGTGTTAGCACAGGGGCTGAGCCAGCAGCCCTGCATGGACAGGCTCCCACAAGTGGAAACGCAATTCCTTCCCGCCTCTGCCAGCTTGAAATGAACAGTGAGCAGCTGTTGCCTCATGTAATCCATCCTCAGAGTCCCTTCCCCTGTCCCAAACCCTTCCCTTCCCAATGAAGGAAGAGCTGTGGAATCACTGCCCATCTCTGCCTGTGTCTGGGCCTGCCATACCCCACGGCACCCCAATCCCCACAACTGGCAGCCCTGGGCTCTCACCACTGCCAGCGGGGCCACAGTCCTGCAGAAGGAAACACTTGCTGCCTCTGTGGTCCACAGTGCCCCTTGTGCCGGCTCTTGGGGAAAGGGGCTGAACTGGAAGCCAACGCCAGCCTTGCTCATCAATTTCCTATCAGCAGGCTTGAGCAAACCTCCCCCTGCACCCCAGCCTGCAGTGCCCAACTTCTCATTGAAGGGAATGCATTCTTCCTTTCTGTAGATACTGCGGTGTTTTCTCACCCATCAGAATATGACCCTGGCCTTCCTGGTGTTTCCTACAATGCGATGTCACCAGTAATTTTGCCCTCATCTGTGGAAGTGACAACATGGGAAGTTGTTGCTGTGATGCGTGCTCGGTGGTCTCTGTCCCAGCAGCGGCGTAGCCAAGTAGAGATGAGCACACCCAAATGAGAGGGTACGGGGAGCAAACCTCACTCAGCATAGCTGCAGAGACGTAAATGTCTGGCCCTCCTCCTATCCTCGGCATGCATCAGTTCAGCACAGCCCTGGGATGCACAGCGTAGCACTTGGCTGCTGCAGGCAGAAGATACAGAGGCAAAACCTTGACCAAGAAGGAGCAGGCAGATGCATCCCCTTCTTGTGGAGTCATCGCAGGAGTGCAATCTTCATGTACTGGAAGCACAGTATGGAATGGAGGAGTAAAGGCCTCCCTAAAACTTGCCTAAACCTCCTCCTCTTGCAGTTCTGTGTGGAATCCTGAACTGCCTGTTCCAGACTATCAGCTTTTCTGGATGTGGCAAATGGGCTTCAAGGAGCCTGATCTCAGCAGCAGGAGCAGACAGGCTTGTGCACGTGGCCTCATCCCCACTGCATTACTTACACAATATATCAGTCTTGCTCTGGCCAGCACTACGTTTGCGTGCAGCAGTAACGTGGTGATGAGCGAGGGACCCAAACATGCGAATGTCAAAATCTTTTATTTACAACAGTCTCCAAAAATCAAGAAACACTGAAAGAGTGAGGGCAGGAGACGACTTACAAAAGTAACACATGTACATTGATAATTGTGCTACATCACTCTGAGAACTGACACTCTAAGGTCTGCACGCAACATGGTGAAACAGCAGTGCCCTCCCTCTGCCCTTGCAGTGCTCACACCTCTTCTCCCCTTGGCTTTTGGACCATCCTCCCCTCCCATTTGTTCTCTTCTGCTTCCCCCTGCAAACCTTGCTGCAGATGCGCTTGATGCTCTGGTCCTGGCCATTGCCTCCATCCCCAAAGGAGAGGAAAGCCACACAGCATCCTCAGGATGGTTACAGGCCTTGAAAGACTTTTAGGTCCAGGACCCTGAGTACTGGTTAGCAGCAGCCTCTGAAAAACCTGTGAGCTATGGCTTGTGTGCTATTTGGGGTGAGGGGTGATTTTGGAAGTAACAAAGAAGCTGAATTTGTCCTGCAAATCACTCAGCACAGCTGCCTTGGTGGACAGTGTGGGAGGATCGATACACACCACAAGATTAAATAACATGCCTTTTATTATCTTCCAGAAAGGCAAGCTGCTCTGGTAAGAAAATTCAGTGCAGGACAAGATGCAATAGAGCAATATCCCAGTTTGCTCCAGCAGAGACAAAGCCAGGACCCTCCGGAGACCATTGCATCCAGACTGCCGTATCAGTGGTACGGTAACTCTGTGAGTATGCCACATGTCCTTCTCCTTGGGGAGATTTCTCAGGCTGCCTTTGCTCTGGCATAGTTTCAGATCCAGCAGGGACTGAGAAACACAGCCCTGGCTCAGCCACTGATCCCCTTTCGGGACCTGCAGCCTTTGGCACTGCTGAGGTCAGTGGCCAAACTTGATGCCCCAGTTGCCTTACAGACCCCCTTTGAATCCAGCACCTCAAGAGGCCTCACAACATAAGGGAACAGAGTGAGGAGACCTGGGTCTATTCCTTTCTCTGACACTTATTTTTCAAGTAATGAAATCGTGGAATGGTTTGGGTTGGAAAGGACCTTAAGATCACCCCCTTCCAACCCCCTGCTGTGGGCAGGGACACCTTCCACTAGAGCAGGTTGCTCCAAGCCCTGTCCAGCCTGGCCTTGAACACTGGCACCTGATTTTGACATGGCTGTTGTGAGCAGAGACTCTCCCCTAGTGTCTACAGCCATGGGGAGCCTTGAATGCACTCAGCAGCTCCACTGAAGGCAAAGAGCAGCAACACCAGCTCTGTACGTGTATCACAGTGCTTCAGCGTCCTGTAACTGCCCTGGGCTGGCAGGGAGAGAGCTGTTGGTCAGGACAGGACCTGCTCTGTTTTCCAGGAGACTGCAGAGTTTCAGGATGACTCCCATCCTGAAACACTACCATCAACTTTTCAGAATGTAACCCTCAAAACAGGATTTAGTAGAAATAAAGGAGCGGGCAGGTAACAGAAATACTCCCTTCCAGTGTGCTACAACTGAGAACTCGGGTACCTCTCTTTTTAATTGCAGGAAGATTGTTTTGAAATGGAAAATCAGAGCATTCTCTTTCAAGTAAGGCTGTTCTGCTGTGCTCTATTGTTTAAATCCATCAAAACTGACAGCTTCATATGGAGCATTTTAACTCCCAACCTTCCTCTGCCTGAGAAATTCTCCCTGAGACAATCTTCAGCCACTTCAGTCCAGACTCTGTGAGCACCTTAGGCACAAGAAGCTACCACAGAGAGGGCTAATTCTTGCTAAGCAAAACAACAGGACCAAAGAGATGGTCTGGAAAACAGAGGAGTCATCACAGAAAGAACAGAGGCACAGACATGGGATGAATTAATTTAGGGCAAACATCTGCTCCCAGAACAGTGCCAGACAGGTGAGGCCTTGTGTTTTATTGCTACAAACATCTGCCTTGGGGCACCAATTCCCAGCAGGGCTGTCAGCCCACCTTCACATTTGCTCAGATAAACCCATCCATTTTCTTACCTCTATAATTTTATGAGTGTTTTCTAGTCCCAAGGAGGATGCTGCCTACATGGAGATGGATGTACACACCTGCTACTGATTTATTGTCTCCACAGATGCTTAGGGAGATGTATGTGTTTTGGGGAAGGCTGGGCCACACCTTTAAGCCTCTTTCATTCCATGGTAGATGGAGAAAGCACCAGCTACCCTGACCACAGAGCTGTGCAGAGTGAAATAGTGATGGGACAAATGACTAGCTAGATCTTAAGACAAGTGTTATAACTACATTCAATCACATTTTCAGGTTACCAACATCCAGTGAGGCTTTGCAGTGAGAAGAATCACCCAGGATCATCTCCTGGCTCTTCTGCCATTCTACTACAGTCTTGTGAAAGTTCCTCCTCCTCTCCTTACCTCAGTTTCCTTGCTGGAGGGGCATGATCTCCTCACTATGCTTTTGTGAACCATCTGCTACAGCTCTACACTTACCTCAGTCTGTCACTTTCCTTTCTGAATTGCTCCAGCCACGGCTCTCCTAGTACCACAAACAAGGGCAAGGTGATGCCCTGCTCCTGCTAATACCAGCCAGCCCTTCTGCACTGAGTGAGCCTGGGCTGGGCAGAGAGGAGGAGGGAATATGATAGCTTGTCCTTTTCCCCTGCCTGCCCTGGAAAACAGGACAGATCCTGTCAGGTGCCAAGAGCTCTGCTATTTTTGTCTGTGGATCAGATACTGCCAGATCAGACCCAAGAGACATAAAAGATTTCCCGCTCCTTTGAAATTAATCTTTGCCTTCCAAGAGTGGCTCAGTGAATGGTCCCAGCATGGTGTGTCCAGCATCATTCTAGGGTGGAGGGGCTTGTAGAGTCTTTTTATAACATAGAACACCAGGGGCTTAAATGAGCTTTAAACTTTGCAGGATTCAAAGCACATCTACGCCTTGTCTTAAAGGCCTTTCAAGGTTTCTTCAAGCTCCCAGAAAAAGGAACTGCCTCTAAGGGTGCAGTCAGCACCTTATTCTCTCGTCTGGTGACCTGGAAATATCCATCAGATTTAATCACTCCAAGGAATTTGAAGCATTAGCTAAATTCAGGTCAAGCCACCAGCCAGAGCACCTTAGCAGCAGCACTAGGGCCACCTTTCTCACCCTTGCAGCACCCACACAGCCACAGGGTCTCATCAGCACACTGCCCTTCACGGTCACTGCCACTCACAGTGCTGAGGACACCACCAAGAGTTCAATTTGGAGGACAGGTGAAAGCCTGACTTACAGATCAGTGCTGGAGCTGAACCGTGCACAGCAGCACAGCTTAAGGATAGTCAAAAACCCTTTCTAGAGCCACTTATTCATGGCCATGGGGTTCATTATGAAGGAGCTGGTGCAGATCAGGGGTAGGTGCCAAAGAACATTTCACACTTTGCAGGAAGGGGTAACTTGGCTGCACCATGGGGTGGTGAAGAAGAAACCAGGCCTGTTCTGCTCGTGCTCTCACCACCCTCACTGCAGCAGGATTGCTCTGGATTGCCCCTAGCATCAACAAGAGTCCTGTCCTAGCACTCTTCTCCAGCTGACACCCTGGGGAACCCACTTTAAGAACAAACATTTAATCCAGTCTCACAGGAATGACATGATGTGACTGGCAGGGATCAGAGCAGGGATGCATTGAGCCAAGCAGAAGCAGCTGCTGGTCTGTCTCAGCAGCACAGTGCTCAGAACTTGGCTGACAATGGGGATGGGCTTCCTGGAATTCTCATCTTAAAAAAGGGGGGTCAATCCAGACAGAGAACACAAAGCCACCAGAGACATGATATATGCAAACAAATGAAGTCAGGCTGCTTTCTGTCCACCCCCCTCTATTGGCATCCCTGTAAATAATGTTTAATGCATCTCCAAGTGGGCCCAACCCCTCCTCTTCTGCCAAGGGCCAGATGTGCTGCATATCAATACACACACTTAGCTATTTCAATTTTAAAAATATGATAGAATCAGTGATGCTTAAAATGTACTTGTTAATGGCAGCAGTTTGTGACTTCATTTTACTGTAATATAAACCATCTGCTCTGAGCAGGCAGCAGCTGCAGGCTGAAGCTCTGCTGCCCTCGTGTCTCCACCAACAGAGGGACATCCTAAAGCTCACTGGGGATTGGAAGTGGATAATCTTAAGGTCTTTTCCAGCCCAAACCATTCTATGATTCTATCCTCAGGTTAAGACCAAAAGGCTCTGCAGGGACCTCAAGGCTGTCTGCTTTCTCTCTGCCCTAAAGAACACCAAGATGAGGGAGACGAGGGCAGGCTGCTGAGGGCACTGACTACTTTCCTGGTGGCTCTTCACAGACCCAAGAGATTCCAGAGAAAGGTGCATCGTTCCTTCAGAAAGAAAGGGAAAGCCATGCACCCTGACACCCTCCACAGATGAGGAAAGCAGGTGATGCCACCCAGCATTTCTACTTCAGATCCCACAATGACAATTCCATGATAACTGCTCCTCTGCAGCAAGTTCAGTGCTGGTTTAGCTTGGGTACAGGGCACAGCAAAGGGGTCCAGACAACCCTATTTCCCAGGCCCATCCAACAGCTCACTGCTGTTTTCCAAGGCTTGGGTAATGAGGCACAGGCTTGGCACAGGGGTAGGACATCACCTCAAGAGTCATTGTTGCAGTGCTGACCAAGGGGAGAGGCAGAGGGAAGGGTTTAGAAAGGGATGAGATAGCCTTCCCAACTTCTCCCCTTTTAGCTTTGCCGTTCCAGAAAACTCTTCATTAAAAAAAGAGACAAAAACAGAAAAGGAAAGAAAAGCAAAGCAGAAAACTGAGAGGAGATCTCTTCCCCTCCTCCTCACAGGCTGAGGCATCTGCTGGACAGCCCTCACTGTCCATCATCCATCACTACCCAAAATAAATACAAGTTTAGAGCAAAACCCATTAGAAAATAAAGTGCATCTGGAGTTGAAAGACTTCTGGAAAAGGGTTGTTGGTTTTTTTTAGGGCTTTTTTCCTCTTTTTCTTACAAAAAATATCCTTTAAAAAAAAAAAGGGAAAAGAAAAAAGAAAGGGAGCAAGAGGACAGAGCACATGGCTCTTGGCATAGGGTCTACAGGGCTGTCCCATTGGGGAGAGGGATCTTAAATCCGCTCTTCAGCAGGACAAGGCAGATGCATAGACCCAGCAGGCCAGCAAGCAGCACCCCCACCACAGCCTTGAGGCAGGAAGTCCTGCTGCGGGTGAAGGTGCTGGGCCCCATGATGCTCAGCAGGGCTGTGCTCACAGTTAACGTGTACAGGATGGAGACTCCCGTGTTGAGGGCCACGATCTTCCCAAACTTGGCGAAGGGGGCGATGATGCAGAAGAAGAGCGGGACCGTGGCGATCACGGTGGTGACGGCGCTCGAGACGATGGCTACCCCGACGTGACGCACGGCTTCAACTGTCCTCCACTGGCGGCACACTGTGGGGTCCTGCAGAGGGACAGCAGCATTAGGGGGAGTGGGACAAGCACATGGGGCTGCACTGAGGACTGCACTCAGGTGCACATCGGTCTCTGACCAGGCAGCTGGACAAGCAGCAAGCATTCCGGGCATGCTGTGAGGGTGGTAAGTCACAACCCCTCTTGACCATCGTGCTTGAGGTCCTGCATCACAGCCAGGTGGCATGGAGGGCATAAGGGGAATGGATAAAAGGCTATAGGAAGGAAAGAGCTCACCTCTGCTTGGTGCAGTGGCAGGTTTTCCCCTGCCAGCAGGTAGCCCTCCACCAAGTGCACGCAGTAATCTACAGAGGAGCCAACAAGGATGGAGAGGGAGATGGCTTCCACAGCACCCATTTCCCAGCCAGACCAGTACATGATGGTCACCACCAAGCAGACCACCCCTGTGTAAAAAAAGTCATGTTAGGCACATTTAAAGGAGTCTGGGACTGCTGCCCAAGCCCTTCTGATGCAAGTCAGTGACTGGTGTGTTTGGGATCATACCCCTGTAGTTCTGCATTCTGGCCAGTCCAAATCCTTTACATGCTCCCTGCAAACACTTCCTCACCTTCTCTTGCCACAGGGGCCATTCAATAAGGGACCTGCTGGGGATAATGACATGGGACATGAAAAGGGGTTGCTTTGGCAAAACTGACAGACTGATGCCAATCTAGGCTAAGGATTATGAATCCAAGCCCAGGCATGTGTGCATGTGTGCACATGTGCACTGCAGGAAAGAGGGCCCTTAGTTTTGCTTGCTAGAGCTACACACAGGCTATGCTCACGCACAGGCATTTCTTAAAGGCAAGAGTGACGTTTGTGAGCCATGTGTGGGAGACTAAAGTGGTTTCAAAATGACAGATTTGATTTTTCAACTGCGAAGTTTAGCAACACACTTAAACCACAATATCGTCAAATCACCAGCCAGCGAGAGGGAACTATTTACACATTTGCTTCAAATACTAACAAAACCACTAAAATATTCAGCTTTTCAAATCTCCCACTGCTTGGAAACAGCAGCCGTGGTGCAGATCCTTGGGAAGTAGTGCAATTGTTATTCAGAGCATGTGGGACGTAATCACATTATTATACATAACAGGCAGGGATAGCATTTGTGTTGCTAAACCCCTTACTTAAACAAATAGAAGGGATTGTGTAGATAAAGCACACTGGGAATTAAGACACGCAAATCTTTCCCAGTGTGCGCTTGTGGAGTTTCTCCCATTCACCCGAGTGTTTCCAGGACTAGCTCCTGGAAAGCCACAAAGGCTTACTCAGAGTAAAAGCAATTCAGTTAAAATCAGCAGAGACTCAGCAGTGCCACAACCCACCAATTTCAGGCAAAGGGAAAGCTTAATCCATTGGAGTTGTGATTTTACCTAGAATGCTGAGCAGCACTGGCAGCAGCAGGAGGATGTGAGTGGTGAACACTGCTACTGCAGCCACACAGATAACCAGCGAGAGGACGAGACCGTACAGGGCACTCTGCACTCCTGCAAGAGAAGAGCCACCTAATTTGACTCCTGGAAGGTGACAGCTGGGATGAGAAAGGCACCATGTCCCTTGCTAGCAATAAGGCAGGCAGGGACTCACACTGGGGAACACAGGAAGGGGAGAATTAAAGCGGAAAGCTGGTGATCAACTTCTTGTCTCTCCCATCAGCAGGGTAGAGTTCCTTCCCTCCTCTATTTCCCTAGGCTCTGCCTAGGATTTTGACAGCATACTCTGCTTGAGCAGAAACAGGCTGTACGAGTTTGCACAGCAATGGTAAGGGACTGAAGAGACAACGTGCCCATCAGACGGGACAGAGTGTGCAATGAGGATGTATCAGACAGCGTGGGCTCCTCAGGGACTGAAACATGGCAGCGACTTGCCTATGATCTCCATGAAGATCTGCTTCCAGTGCTCACAGGTCTGGAAACCATGCCGGAGAGCGGAGCCCTCTGGGAAGAGCTGGAGCTGCTGCTGTAGGAACGTCTCCCATTTCAGATAGTCAGCATACGTCTGGAAGGAAGATTTCCCTTTGTAGGTTGTCTGTAACAAGATGAACATGTTATTCTCATGTCCTGCTCTTTTGGGCAGTGTATGCGTTGTAAGGAAAGAGGAAGAACAAGTCAGCTGGAGTTGCAGTGGCTAATATGCCATGAGCTCTTTGCCTGCACTTCCATGGTAAGAGCAAGTTGTGGCATTAGCAGCCACTTCTACGACCTTGTGAGTGCAGATATTTGTCTGCAACAAGGCACAAACACTAAATTATGGCTGCAAATGAGTTGCCAGAGTAGAAGGAGCACAGCTATACCCCCAGAAATAACAAGAAGTAACTGTTCAGAAGGGTAGATGACGATGGCATGTGCTCACCGATTCAAATGCCATGGAAATCCACTGCACCTTCCCGTCCTTCACCCCCACTGCCCCATGAGAGAGCTGTCCAGGGAGCAGGTTTGGCTCGGGGATGTTCTTGCACTCAGGGTGCAACATCTGCAGAAAGGAGGAGATGCTGTAACCTGGAGAGAAAGAAAAAGCAAGGGATGGAGGACAGGGAAAGGAAGCACACTAGAGCAGGGGGAGAACCTGACCCACAAAAACACCTCAAAATCCAAAACCAAACACACAAGAGATGCAGGCCCCATTTGCCAGCGGCTGCTTCCCCTTGCCAAAGCCCCGGAGGTCTCAGCACCAGAGTGCTCAGCTGCTGCTAGCTTGAAAAGGCACTCTGTGCCATCAGCACTGGACAGGACACCACCACTGCTGTTTGTCCCCAGCTGTCTGGAAGCAGTACAAACAGCAAGCACTGAGGAGCTGTCTGCCTGGCCTGGCAGGGATCTTCCCCAGGCATGAGACTGGCTTTGGCTGAAGCCAGTATACACTTCCTAGACTCATCTCCACAACCTTGTTACCTCTGAAGCTGGAAGAGACAGTCACTGGTTAGAAGCCACAGGGGCAGTGAATAGCCTCATCCCAGTAAGATCAGGAGTGGTTTGCCAATATAAAGATATTTTCTTGTCCAAAAGATTGTATCACAAGCAATACCTATGACTGGAAAGAACAGATCCAATTCTGTTCTTCTTTACACTGGATTAAATCCTGAAGAATATGCCCAGTGTCTTTGGAGTTAAAGAGACCATTTCTCTTAGGCCCTAGAAACATGACCAGGGGCCTGTTCTAGAAAGGTAAAGTTGCTGTGGAAGAAAAGCAGGCAGCACGCAGCAGCCACCCTTTCTGATTTGCTGTTGAGGATCCCAGCCCAAACAAATACTGCTGCAAGCAGAGCTGCAGAACTGATATTCCTGTCCCACTCACTCTCTCATCCCCAAAACAGTTGGCACAACACACGGAAGCATGAGGTGAATGGCTCATGGAGATGGGAGCTGTGACTTAAGCCAGGTGGAAACAGGTAGAGCTGTGCTGCACTAAGGTGAAGAGAGCTGACTGCTAAGAAATGCCTCTCCTCCCTGTACTGCCTGTATCCACTACTGACTGGTACCTCCCCTTTCCTTTCCGTGCTTTATCAAGCCAGACCTGAATGTTTAAAAGCCCCTAGCAGCCACACTCCTCAGACTGCAGGGTGAGAACCAGTCTCCACGCAGGGACCCAGGATCTCCCCAAGGACCCTGTGTTGGTGTTAGTCCTACCTACCAGAGGGCAGGCACTGAGCCCCTCCTGGCTTCACCAGCTCCGTGTTGCTGGCGATGGCTTTGCAGAGGCGGCACAGGTTGCCAATCTCTTTGAAGAGGTCAAAGCTGTCATCATAGATAACGCTGCCCTTTCACAAGGAGACACAACAACAAGAGAACCACATGTGAGGCAGATACACAGCAACTGGCACAAGAAGGCAGAAGCTGAAACCTCTCCTGGCTACACAGCCTGGGACTAGCTTACATAGACCACAGGTTGTATGGTGGAAAAGCTCACCAGACGTCTTTGCCTTACTAGGTAACACAGGAAGAAACTACATGTGATAACACATGAAGAAAGTACCTGTGATAACACAGGAAGAAACTATATGTGATAACACAGGAAGAAACTCCATGTGTTCCCCCAGAAGTCAGGCAGTGTGACAGAAGCACTGACAAATGAACAGGCACCATGCCCCAAACCATTAGGATCTGCCTAAGGAGTAGCTCTGAATGCCTGGCAGTGCTCCAGCTCTGTGCCCACTCCGCTGCCTGCATTTCACACTGCCCCCTTCAAAGGAAACAAGCAAAGGCTGATCTTGCACAGTGCCTCCGGACAGGAAGGTAGGAAGAGGAAGAGCAGAAAGCTGAAGTGCATCTGCCAAGTGACCAGAGCAAAGCATGAATTTTCTGGGGAAGGGCTGTGAATGTGTCAAGGTATCAGCTCCGTGAGATAAGCTGCTCCTTCAAGAGTCCCATTTAGTAACCCTTCCTCTGAGTAACTGATTTGTATTTTTTCATGTTTATGCCTCAAAACAAGATAAGCAATTACAGAAAACATCAGTTCCCTGGATCTTCAATTTGCAGGGGGATTTTCATACTAAGCTCTAGATGGGTTTGCTTCTAAACTCCTTAGGAAAGCCAAACTGAGACTCCCAATTAGAAGGTTAGATACTGCACTCAGAAAGGGATTTTCTGAAAAGTCTGAAGTGATTTCAGTGAGGGCTTCCTGATCTCCATTACTTGTGAATTTGCTAAAAATAGCAGCTCACTTTTGACCCATCACAGTGTGACCATGTCTGCTATTCCATCTGTCTAGACCACTGGACCATGCTGCTTATGCTGAGGGGATTAAGCAAACACCATGCAGGCAGGCCACCCTTCACTCATCAGCCCTGAGCATGCAGAATGTGTGTACCATGTCTCCAATGACGTGGTTGTCCAGGTGCCTCGTGCGATTAACACCTCTGATACCAAACACCACAAACACCATGGCTCCTGTGTCCACCAGCGGCCGCACAGCCGGCTTCCCACAGCCTGTGTTCATGCAAGGATTAAATCCAGAAGTGGCTGACAGCTTTGCTTTGGGTGCTGCTGGCAAATACAGAAGAAAGGTTGGTTACATCAGAAGGCAGCAAAAAACCCGAAGGTCTGACCCTGTGGACCTGACAGGCAGGCATGGCTGAACAGGTCCTCATCTGCTTACCTTTCTCATTGGGAACATAAAGGATGCCTTTGGTGGGTCCATCTGGGCTAGAGCTGAGAAGACAGCCAGGAGGTGCTGCACACACTCGGCCATGGTAAGGGGGCTTGTGCGACTGGGCAAAATACAGCTTCCTGTGCAGCAAAGAAAGTTTGTTATGGGGGACCAGAGGCAATAAAGACGTGTCCAAAGCATTACATGGAAACAGATGTGCTCAGGGACAGAAGGAAAGGAGCAACTCGAGGCCTGGATCTCTAATCATTACATATTGTGGGCTGCCTATTCAGCCCAAGAGTTCAGGTGGGTAAGGGCAAGATCAAGATGGGCAATGTCTTTCTGCCACCCAAAGAAGCCGTCAGTCACAGTCCTGCCCCTGTCAAGCCTTTGGTACGTTAATGATGCTACAGGCCTGCAAAGTAACTTTGCAAAGATAGGGTACCTATATAGCAAAGCAAGCCCTAGGACCATGGTTGTCACCAATGAAGGGCAGGACTGGTACAGGACATTAGGCAAACCATATCAGCCACTCAGCTGTGCTGGTTTTGCTGCCTGCCCCAGGGGTTTTGGAAGGTTACCGTGTTCGCTGCTGCTCCTTGGAGGCCACGTAGAAACTGAAGTCGAACTTCCAGCCTCTCTTGGTGTCACAGGACAAGGTGGTCATCATCCACCTCCTGGGGCTCATCTGCTTAAGCAGCCCTACTGTGGACACACAAGCTGTCAGCTTCCTGGTGAAGTTACCGAAAGGCACTCTATACACCTAAGCAATGGATTAATGAAAACAGACACTTAACTCCACAGGGTTGCAGCCTGTTGCACATTAGCATCACACACGCCCCTCCACCCTGAGCACTGGCACAGCCACACAGAATGAGCACTGTAGGCACAAACCCAGCCAGCCTCCAGCCTGCCTCTTCCCCAGTGTGTGATGGGGCCCCTCACCACCCCCATTTGCTGTGGCCTAGGCTGAACAGTGGCTGCTTTGTCAAGGGTGAGGTACACCTGAAAGCAAGCCCTCCTGAGGGTGTGTGACCAACATGGTCTGTGCACAAGCAGTGTTTGCTGCTTGCCTGTGTCTGTGGATGGACAGGAGGCTATGAGCTCTCTCAGTAGCAGTTCCTACTAGAACAGCTCAGCTGATGATGGCAGGCCACATCTGATCTCCACAGACACCCACACTTCTGCTCCTGCTGCTAACAGTCACATCACACTAACAGCAGGTAAGTCCTGTGGCACTACGAGGTGTCATCTTTACCAATGCCAGGCACAATGCCCTCTGTGTTAGCACCTTGCTGCAATGCTCTATGAACCTATGAAACTTCACCCTGAGCTACCTACAACCCCGTGGAGAGACAGGAGGAGGCTCTTGGGCTCACCTGTTGAGGGCTGCACACCTGACAGAGGGGTCCAACACCCCTGGAGTGACTCACCTGGAATGAAGGCACCTCCCCGTCTCCCGGTGACACCATCTGCCAGGGGGCAGGGACACTGGCATTGAGTGAGAATCTGTAGACAGCCGGCCTTCCCTTGCTTCTGGACTTGGAGATGTACACAGTCCCCTGGAGATCTGAAGAAAACAGAGGGTATGAGGGTGAGTGGTACTTCCCAATCACTGAATCCTGCAGACACAGGCAGCACCAAAGCAAAGGGCTCTTCTGGTCTGTTCTGATGTGCCATCTCCTGTAGGGCAGCAGGCACAGGCTCTGCCTTCCAGCAGCAGAGCACAGCTTTCCCAGGTTTTCACAGATATACCCTGAGCTGCAGTAATTCCTGATGGCTTGACTGATTCATGTCAGCTCAGGACCTGGCCCAACAACTCTTTTATCCTCAAAATCCCCTGCAAAGCAGGCTGAATTTATTCTCCTCATGGCCTGTCAACAAGGTTTTGACACAGGACTGGGATGCAGAAGCTCTGAGCTCCTGGCCCTGTATGCAGACCAAAGGGATTTGTCACTATACTGCCATCGGGATTACAGGACCATGACCTAGAGAGCAGTAGGCATTCCGGGGAACGGGAGTTGTAACATGCCCCTTGCATCCAGCACTAGGCCTCAGCAGGACAGGGGCTGAAGAGATTTATTCCCCATCAGCTATTCAGAGATCCTGTAATTCATTTTTTCACCTGAGTGGATCCCTGGGCCCTTGACCCAAGTGTGGTCAGAGTTACTATGCCCACTTACCTTGCTGCCCTGTATCACTTATGCTCCCTTTGCTTCCCCAGGGTGACCCTGAGCCTCTCTTCTTTTTTTCCAAGGAGGTTCGGATGTTATTCTGCAAACTGTGGGGCTTTTCCTGAAACAAACCTGTCCCACAAGGTTAGTCAGGAAGGAAAGAGTGAATGGCACGACAAGAGGGCTACCAGCCCTGCACACACTGCTATTGAACTCTACTATTGAACACCAAACCTTAGCAGGGAACAGAGGCACAGACCCTCAGCTGGTCACTGGTGTGTCACCAGCATATCTAAACAGGCAGTTTTCATTGACTGTAAAGGAATTGCTGCAGCAGAAACACTCAGGCAGCTCCTGACTAACGCAGGAAACATGCTTCAAAACACTCCACTCCTACAGCCCACCCAAGCATCCCCCTCCCAGCGTGCAATGGAATATCTGAACGTCAGCCTCTAGCTCACGTTTCAGCTCCTTCAGCCCAGGGCTTAGGCCAGGCTGCACCCACCATGGTCTGGGGTCCAGCACTCTCACCTGAGCAGGTAATGCAGGAGATGCCTTCAGCACTCAGGTTGTATTTGAGGTCTAGCAGCACCTGGATGTTAGTGTCTGGTCGGAACAAGACTGGAGCACGGCTAGCTGGGCGGAGGCGGCTAGCAAAGAATACGGACAGCAGCAAAACCAGGAGAAAGAGCCCTGCAAGGAGAAGACCATAAGTGTGTGGGACCCTACATGTATTTTGCTCCTAGGCCATACTCAAGACAGCAGGGCTGTGGCAGAAAGATGGTATTTTCAGCAGGAAAGAAAAGCACACTGGCAGCTGGTCTGCCAGGCCTGGAAAACCCCCATCAGAGCTTGCCATGTAAAATCTGCCTGAAATAGAGAGGGATGGAAAGCAGAGTCCCTCATGCAGTTCCCGTAGGGACTGACTGTTCCTGGGACATTCTTCCACTGAGCTAGAAGCCAACGACTGTGTCCCTTTTCACAGTCTCTTGTCACTAATAATCAAGGCTTAGGGACTGATTAAGATGCTGTTAAATCCTCTAGAATCCATGCAGATGGAATACCCCACTCCTTCCTTACCCACTATCACCCATCTCCTCTTCACTGCAGACCACAGCACCCACTGTTCCAGCAGCTCCTGCAGACGAGTTATCAAGTGGCCCCGGTTGCTCTTCTCTGCAGGGAGCTGCAGATGTTCTGGCATCAGAGATACTAAGGGGACATCCCCCATTTCCAGTGAAACTAGAAAGAGAGAGAAATCAAAGGTAGTCTCAGTGCCCAGTGTTACGAGTGTCTCTCATAGCTTTCTGCTCTCCTTTACAGCATCTTTCACAAGGTGCTGTACAACTCACTCAAGTTAAAGACATGGAGTAAGACCCAGGCAGAGGCAGTGGCTGCCACAAGAAGCATCCTTGTTGAGTCACTGCATGCGACAGCTACACTTCTAAATCCATAGCCTATGCTTCAGGCTGTTCCTCCTCTGCCAGATCCCACTGGAATTGTACATAAGGTCACAGAGACACTGCATGTTTCTTGGGCCAAGCGAAGTTTGTCCCTGTGCCATGAAGCATGTCTTACAGCAAATTACACACTCTTCCTGACAGCAGCCTGGCCACTGTCTGAGTCTTTAGCTCACTGATGTTCAGGGACCTGTCCTCTGCAAGTGAGAAGTGGGCACTTGCTGTAGCAGGGTCCATGTGCCTGGTGTGTTGTATGGCTGACCCACAAACCATGCTTGGTCACCAACTGGAACAAGCCGCTTTGCTACTGCACAAGTTACCTGATGCCCAAGGGCCCCTGGAGAAAAGCATCCTGCTGTTGACTCTGCTCAAGGGATGGGAAGGGGTTATTTCCATACATTACCATTGCATATGGCTCTGGCATACTAAGGAGGCAGCTCTTGCAGCACAGAGCTAAAGCTTAGCTGTCTGCCTCCCAAAGGCAGCTCAGGGGCTGCCTTGCAGGGAGGGGCTCCACACAGTGCTGTGGCATTGATGGGCTCTCAGCTGTTGATCCATTTACTCCCAGTTCCAGGTTGCTGCTAGGCCTGAAAGCTACTCACTGCCCAGACCTCTTCTGCTGGGTCTTTTAAAAGGAAGGGATCCCAGCAGGTTTTAAAAGCCAAGTACAAGAGCATGGCCTTGTAAGCATCCTTATCTTTGATCAGGGCTAGAAGGATTATCTCATGCTAACAACATACAGGGAATTTCTAGGCTCTTCTAGATTACTTATGTAGTCTCAGGCAAGTAACTGCTGCCTTCTTGCTGTGATTGAGGAGATGTCCTGAGGAGGTGATGCAGGAGAACAAAGTGTTCTCTCTCCTGCTTCCCAAATGCAGTGCTCTGAATGGCAGGGAAGAGGGAAGAACTCTTTGCTCAAAGGTGAGCTGTCTTGGTACTACAGATTAGATGTTTCATGGCTGTAGCCATGTTACAATCAATGCTTTCAGCTGGGAAGTACAAGCCACCTTATATGCAAGAGGATTAGCAAAGTAGGTATCAACACCCACTGAAGATCATAAAGCAATTCACAACAATTAGCAAGCTCAGACCCCTCAACCTCCTGTGACAGCACAATCTCCAGCTTAAAAGTAGGGAAACTGAAGCATGGATGGGAAAAACTGCAGGATGAAAAGGGCAGTGTGGTCCCCATAAAGGTTCTACACAGCAGGCACGTACCAGGCTCCTCCTCCACACTGAGCAGTGGGATGTCATCATCAAGATAGGGAAGTGTCTCTCTGCCTGCTCTGGAGGTGGCCTCTGAGGCAATGAAGAGATCTTCAGCCAGGTGCAAGGCACTCTTCTTGGTGCACTTCTGATTACAGCTGGATTGGAGCAGGGAAGGAGACAAAGGCATGAGTTTCAAGCCATGCATCCTGCAAAGAGTCACCAGTGGGCTCCTCCAGTGACAAGGAGAGGAGCAGCAGCCTGCTCTAATTACTTGGGAAGACAACAGGCACTGCCACAAGCCATTTCCATTGCTAATTGTTGAGAGGTCAGGGGCTGAGCTGCTATGGCAAAGCAGTAGCAAGCTGCATTGGATACAGCAGGGCTGAGCCATCAATGCTGGGTGCTGAGTGATGGCAGTTTCAGCAATTCATCTCCTTGCTAATGAATTAAATCAGGCCAGGTCATCTGCAGTGGTAAGGAGCAGGGGAAGGGGAAATGTGCTGACCTCTAAGTACAAATCTTCGTGCCCTGCCTGTGCTCAGTCAGGAGCAATGCTGATCTCTCTGCCTTGCAGGGCTTGTGTCTCCACAGCTTGAGAATCTAGCTGTGCAGTAAGTGCTCTGAGAACATAAATGGCTCTAATACTCCATAGCTGCAATGAAGAGGTACAACTGGCAGTGCAGAGTCTGGATCCTTGGAGGCACATGTGTGTGCACTGGAGGAAAGAGGCTGGACCTGGCCCTTCCATTCTGCTCCATTCTGGAGTGGCAGAAGTTACATTTCTCTTCTGCAAGTGACAAACAGGTTATGGTAAAGCCCAGCTGCCTGTGGGGGCAAGGATAACTGAGAAGATGGGCAAGATTTGCACAGCCTTGGCCATGAGTTCCACAACAGCATCCCACCCAAACGAGCAGGCTCCAGAGCTCACCTGGTTTGGCAGGAGCTCTCTAATGGGGACACATAAAGGGTCCATATTCCAAGAGCAGCTGGCATGGTGAAGAGCACAGCTACCCAGCAGCAGGACACAATCAGCGACATGAAGAGTCCAAAGTCATGCACGGCTGGGATCTACAGGAAGAGAGAACATGGATTAACTGGGGCAGGACACCTGGAGAACCACCAGGCTAGAAAGAGATATCTACAGGAACATGAGAATAGCACATACAGACCTCAGCCGTGGTAGTTAGCTAACCTGACTGATAGAGAAAGAGCTGAGCTGGAGTCTGACAGCCACTAGATCCTGTTAGGTCAGTGGCACAGGAAGTATTCCCTTTGGTACTGATACAGGGAGAGTGTCTACTGCCTTAGAGCAGGTAAAGGACAGCTCTCCAGGGCAAGTAAGTCCTGTGTTGAAGGAAAGAGCAGAAAGATGGTGACGGCAGCTCTCCTCTCTATTAGGGCTTCTGGCAGAAGCATAAGGCCCCAAATGCAAAGCTGCAGTGTACCTGAGAGAAGACGTTGGCAGCATATGCTGCAGCCGTGGTCAGGGATGTGAAGAAGGTGGCCTTCCCTGCTGTCTGGATGGTGTGGATCATGCGCAGCCGCAGGTCCTTGAGATGGGTAGCTTGGCGGTAGGTGTTGATGAAAACAAAGACATCATCAACCCCTGGGAAAAGAGGGGGAAGACTGTGATACTCTGCTCACAGTAGGGACACAAGCTAAAGATCCCCTCAACATCTCACCTGCAAATATTTCACTTGCAGATAATGGAGAGAAAGAGCTTGAAAATTCAATCTGCATTTGCCACCATCACCTGCAGGCAGGAGTTATGGCGAGACAGCACAGGGAGGTTTTGAGTAAGGATGTGCTTACCAATCCCCACAATGACAAAGGCAGCTACACCATTGAGTATGCCCAGGTACTGGATCCCAAACACGACGTGGTACAGGAACAGAGCCACCAGGCAGCTTAGCCCAATACTGGCAATGCCAAAGAATGACAGGAACACTACAGGAGAAAAGGAACATGGGAAAAATATAGTACCACAGACCACCCCCTGGGAGAACAGACACCTCTCACCTGCCCTGTTGGGATGCTTGGTTCCCAAGAGTGTGCTGGTGACAGAATAGATCAGGGCTGCAAGAGCACCTCTTCCCATGAGGCCCATCCATGAAATTACATCAGCTTTACACCAGCATTAGTAAGATGGAAATCTGCATCTTACTCCTGCGAGCCTTCTTCCCACCCTGCCCACTAATCCCTGCTCTGGAGAATCAGACCTGCATGTCCTTCTGCATGCTTCTGGGCCACAAAGCCAGGCTGGTGTGAGGGCATCAGAGCCTGAGGCTTGCACAGACACAAGGAGTCAGAGCACATCTGGATCTGTGTGAGAGCAGGGCAGCTGTGGCTACAGCCTACCTGAGCAGGAGGTGAGGATGTAGACCAGGACAGCTATGCAGCTACTGCTGATGAAGGCCAGCAACATGTCATTGTTGAAAGTCCTCCTCACTTCATAGTCAAACAAGTCCGTCCCTCCATATAGCACCTGGACTTTGCTAGGATGGGAAGATAAGAAGGAATGAAGAGGAATAGGAAGAGTTGAGTGTACAGGGAACAGAGTCAAGGCATTTGAAGCATACTTCCAGTGTATGGTGCGTATTTGGCACTAACAGACAGCTCCTGAAGCCTCCAAAGCCAATTCCATCTGGAATCTTAATCACGGCTCATTATATTAAGCACAAAGGTAATAACCAGCGGATGTAGGCAGAGTGAGAGCTTATCAGAAACCATGTGATTTACCAGCTTCTGCTTCTGGAAGCAGGCATTGAGCGGAAGTAATCCAAGATCATTTCACCAGGAGTACAATAACACTGCACCATAGGAGGCTATCCGGAATCCCAGCTTCAGAACTGAGCCTTGGCCCCAATTCCCTTCTGGCTTCTCATAACTGCATTCTACTCTGCCAGCCCATTGCTGAGAACACTCTGTGGCTGGCTGCATTTCACTCTGCTTTTGAAGATCCATATCCCTTCGTTCTAGGAGCTATTGAGATTCAGAGCAGCAGAGAGCTGGAGAAGGTGCACTGACACTGGGACTCACTGCCTTCCCTCAGCTGCCTCAATACTGGGCTACTCATTTATCCCTTTTAGCTCTATTTTACCATCTTCCTCTCGTGAGCACTGAGCAAAGCCCTCTTCAAAGTCATACAGGTGAAAAATCCCTGCATTTCCTGAAACTTCTCCTGCTCTGAACCTGCCCTCCCCATCTCTGTAAAGAGCAAACACTTTGGGAAGGAATTACACTGACATAAGCAAAAGCAGCTTTGGATACACAGGTTGATGCCTTGACTAAGGACCATTTCACCTCCTGCATCAGACCAGCCGAGGCCAAATTCAGACCAGGAAGGCAAAGAAGTAGCTCTGTTAGAGCCAGTGAATTAGACTGGTGAGATGGAAGCAAACAGATCCGATGCTAGACAGGGGCTGAGTGGAAAGACAGGCACTGGATCCAGTCTTTGGCTCCCTTTCATTATCTCTATTAATGTCTCTAGCATGCTGCTGCAGTAGGAAGTGGCACTAAAGTGAAGCAGATGAGTGGTTTTCTGCCATATGCTCCACACCCTCACTCACACCACTGTACCTGAGCCTGACTTCACAGAGATGCTTTTTCTCCTTCACTTGGAGCATTATGCCATGGCCACTGCAGGAGACTGACCAGCAGTCTGAGCTGGTATGCCAAGCCTCCTGTGCCTACAGCCTTCCAGCTGAGGCTGGATGCTGCATGGCTACCAAGCAGTGCATGGCTGTGTAAGCCTCCAGACAGAGCTTTTACACCCCAAAGGGTGTGAAGCACCATATTCCAGAGAAGCACCATCCTCTCCAGCCTCTGCCTTTCGCTGTTCTCACCCCTTCCTAGCACGACCTGCCCTGTGTGCACACAGCCTCACCTGGTGGACTGCTTGGCCAGCATGGCCACATAGGTGATGACAAAGCTCTGGAACTTGTGGCGCTGCTCCTCCCAGCGGTCCTCCACTGAGTAGTAGTTCGGCAGTGGTGCCCCAAAGAGGATTTCGCTCCGCAGCAGTGAGCTCTTCATGTTCTCAGCAGACAAGCCCTCATCCACATACCAGTAGAATTCAGGGTGGGTCATGGCCAGCTCCAGGGATCCTGCAGAAGAAAGCAGCACCACTTTGGTTAGGTCCTGCTTAGTTCACTTGGCAAGGCACAGGGTCTAGTGTGACAAAGGGAAACTGGGAGTGACCCTGTCTTTCAGCATGATGTTGACTGCTGCTGCCTTGCACAGAGCAAGAAGGGCTGGGGAAAGCTGTATTGCCAAAGCTCACATTCCACTATGTTGCCTACACGCAGTTTCCCATCAAGGACACATCTTCCACCTGACTCCGATCTGAACCACAACTCCTCCAAGCAGCAATGCACACATCCCCATCGATACTGCCACTACTGGATGCACTTAGCTCTTGTACACTGGCATGATATTTGCTCCATCAAGCAATGTGCTTCTTGGGAAGCACAAGAACTAAATACTACCCATGGAAGATGAGGAGTCCTGGCTCTGCTGTGACTTGGTACCTCTGATATCTGATGGTGTGAGGGATGCAGAGATGGAGGCACTCAGTTAGTTCTGAGCAAGAGACACTGCCTGTCTACCCCTAAAATCCAAGCTCCCTTAAGTTCACACCAGAAAGACCCAGAAACTATGCTCTTTCCTGTTTTGGTAGCAGAACTGTTACTCACACTGAAGCAGATGGGAGTTAATTCCTTGCCTGCTCCCTATGTGGCTCCTGGATAGCTGTCATCTGCAGCCTGTGCTTGGGAGACAGATGGAGGCTTCATCCTACAGCCACATCACACCCACAGGCTCCTCATGATTCACCTCTTTTTCACCATCCAGAGCCTCTGCTCTACTAGAGGGAGACAGAACAGGGTATGGAGCTGGGAGGAGGCAGGACCTTCCTCCTCTTCTTCTTATAGGAACCTTTCCAGCTGGTGACTCACGAGCTGCCTTTCAAGCTCCAGAGCAGCCCACAGACCTCTTTCATCTGCTCTGCAGTACAGGGAAGCTCATTCTTATGGTCTGTCCAAAACCTGACATGCCTCTGGTTAACCACAGTCATTTACAGGGGACAAGTGTCAGTAGAAGTCATCTCTACAATGCAGCACTTCCCCCTCATTTGTCCATCTCTCTTGCCTACTGGGGCCTGTGTGACCCATGACTGGAAACTGCAGGGACTTTGCTGAGAGGGTTGAAAAGGGGCCCCAGCACAGAAAAGATGATTCCTCAAGGCACAATACAGCAGCATCTTCCTCTCTGCACAAGGCAGTCACCTCTCTTAGCTGGAGATACATGCCTTAAACATGCCAGCCCTCACCCACAGCCCTCAGCTCACCTTGTATGTCAGCAAGGTCTTGTCCCATGCCGTCGTAGTAAATCTTCCCTCCTCTCTCAGTGGGGAAGAAGTAGGTCATGAGGGAGCTGGGAGGGGAGCAGTAGGAGTAGGAGCCCAGGGGAAGGTCCTTCAAGACCTCATGGGGCTTCCAGCAGAACTCCCGGAAGCGAGGGTGATCCATGATCTTACGCTCGACCTCATGGATGGTGACCAGGCGCTCAGTGGTGAAGATGTTGTTTTCAGAGTCCCCCCTGGCCAGAAAGATGAGCTCAATGCGCCAGTGGGCATGAGTCTGTGTGTTGGCACTGATGTAAGTGCTGGAGTAGTCCCAGCGTGGGGCACCCCTGGCAGTCCGGGAAGTTCTGTTTCCTGGGGTGAGGTGGCCATGGGGCTTGGGGGAGCTCATCCTGCCCTCTGGGGTGCTGCGCTTGACCCGCGCGCTCACCCCGAGGTGGGAAGCGTTGAGGTGAAGCTGCTGGAGCTGCTCAAAGATGAGCCTCTGCAGGGTTTCAGAGGTGAAGTCAGCCAGGTCCCGGCGGTTCCTGCCCCACGACCCAAACTGGGACTTGAGGGCTAAGGCGAGGGCATCAAAGCGCTGTGAGGACTCGTGGTTGCGGATCTCAAAAGCATTGTAGGAGATGTCAATATCCAGGGCTGGGTAGTGGAGGAACATGACAACAGCAAGCACAGCAGGGATGGCACAGCCCAGGAAAAGGATGAAGCCAGCACAGTAGGGGTTCGTAAATACCCATCCAACAATGTTCCAGAAGCCAGACACAGGCAGAGTGACAAGCAGGGGTCTGACTCTGCAGGGGCTTCTCCCACACAACAGAGCACCCTCACACCTCTTCCGTGAGCTGAAGGCTACCTCTTCATCTTCCTCCTCTAGCCAGGCATCCTGTAACAAGGGGTCATCCTCTGTGTCCATGTCCAGTGCCTGTACAAAGAGAAGAGCAGTCAGCAAGGCACAGCAATGGCTGTCCCCAGCCGCAGCCATGAGCCCATAGCAGTTGCCAAAGGGTCTCAGCAGCAGAGCTGGCGAAGGAAGCACACTCCAGCTCTCAGCAAAGGAAGACTCCTTTTAAACCTCAGCCACTGAAAGAACAGGCTCGGGGTATCCCACACCCTGCCCGGCAGAGGAACCAGGGAGAGGAGCTCAAACTCCAGCCCCAGAGCTCAGTGCTGTGGCAGGAGAGGGCTCTGCAATGGTTTCAAGAAGGCCAGGCTAGAGACGGCAGGCAATCCACAGTGCACTGCTCAGACTGCAGCAGAACATTTAATCAGCTAACCTGGTTCTCATGCCCTGGAACAATCCATGCTACTGGATGAAAAGTGCCAGGGACCCCATCTTCCTCACTTTAAAACTGACAATAGCTTTTCCCCAGCTACTTACAGCTGCGGTCATCCTTCCCACAAAGGCACACGTGTGCACACAGCAGCACATGCAGACACACACGTGTGCATGCACTCACACATACCAGACTCCACAGAGAACTCACCGTGACCCTGCTCTAGTCCCTGAAGGCCTATCCACTGCCGGCGTGGGAAGGGAAAGGGCTGAACAACCCTGCTTCCCTTCCACCCCTGTTGGATATTGTTTATGGAATGGGTTTTCCAAGTTGCTATGGAAGAAGCCAGAAGCAAAAGCTGTTACTGCACCCGTGGAATGAGGAGGGGGCAAACTGTCCCTGATCAGCTCACACCTGGGAGGAAAGCAAGAGAGAGACTCCCCAGGAGGTGCTCTCCTCTGCAGGCAAGCAAAGCCAGCAGCCCCCACTCACGGATGAATGAGCAGATTCAGTTTGTTACTTGACCCTGATAGCTGCAACCAATTTACACAGAGGCCAGAAGCAATTTACCAGCATTGTTCCTAACCAGTGTTTCTATTTTAGCAGGACTTGCATCAGCAGAAGATGAATTGCCAGCACCCCTTAATTCCAGGTCTTCAGAAGACCTAGGAGCTGCCTGATCTTGGACCAAGAGCAAAAGCAATGAGGCAGAAATGCTCCTGGGCAGCAGGGGGATGTGCAAAGGAACAAGGGTCACAGCAATCTCCCTGGCTCTGATCAGCCTGGGTGATGCCTGTGGCTTGGCTCACAGGGAGCAGCTCCCATAGGATCCATTCCAGTCTGAGCAGCATCTCTGCTGGCAGGCTGGGCAGAGCACTCCCAGCACTGCAGAGTCTGTAGAACGGAGATGGGAACAGGAACCTCTGAGCTCCAGCCTCCTGCTCGCAGCAAGGAAAGCACAAATGTTGATCCATGGCTTTAATCTGCAACTTACATTGTCTCAAACCAGTCCATCCTTCCTGTGAATGTGAGAGCAGGGACTCTCCCACCCCCCTGCCATGGTCAGGCTCATGCAGCAGCTCACCCCCCTCAGCCATGCTGCAGAGCTGTGCAGGAGGGCACGGGTAAGCCTGGGCTGGATCCACCTCCTGCTCTGTAACCTCACTGTGCGAAACCCAGATGGGTACCACTGATGGCAGATGGCCACAGCCCCTCTTCTGCCAAACCTCCAGCCCTCAGGAGGCCAATATGGGGAAGAGAGGGTGGCTCACAAGAGTCTGCTGTGCTGTTTGCCCCTTCACATGTAGGGCTGTTAGACAGCAAGAAGAGAGCCAAGGCGGGGGGTGTGGGGTGTGTGTGTCTTTTCAAGTCTCTGGAAAGGTTAGGAGAAATCCAGTTCATTTTAGGCTTCATTAAGATTCCTTTAATATTCAGGATGCTCATCCCATCTGGACAAGTTGGTGTGTACATGCAGTTCCCTCCATTCTATCCAGCTGCCCCTTCTCCCATCGCCCTGGGCTCTCCTTCAACAGAATGGAGTCACTGCAGGACCTGATCAAGCATATATATTCTCTCTTTAGAAAGAGGTAAAGAGCCATAATAATTTCCCATTTATTGAGCTACAGAGGAGAAGGAGGGAAAAAGATTCTAATCCTGAAACAGAAGAGCCTGCATGTGACAAGAAAGGGAAACAAGGGGCTGAGATAGTAATAAGCCAGCAGAAAAAGGGATCATACCATCTTCTTTTTTAACCAAGAGCTAAATCCTCTACTCAAGGAAGGGATCAGACCTCAGGCATCTCCCTGTGGCTCTTCCGTCCACTCTCATCTCATAGTGACTGCAAAGCCCACCTTATGGGTACCTATGATGTGTGAAGGCCAATGCATGCTACCTTCTAGCTAAAGACTGGTCCAAGTTCTGATGCTCCTGTAAACGCCAGCATAGCCAATGCTGGAAAAGCCACAACATCACATGCACTCACATGAGAACCGAGTCAGGGAAGGCTCAAGATCTGGTCCAGGCAGAGTGGCAAGGGCAGGGCAAGTGCGGTCCCTGATGGTGACAGCCTCCCTCTGCATGCAGTCAGCACCTGTGGGCATCCTGCCTCCTTCCACCACAGCTCTCAACCCCCTTCAAAAGAGAGTTTACCACATGATTCAGCTACAAAGCCAAACACAGCTCACTTAGCATTGCCCCTGGGACTCAATTGGCTTTACCACCTCTGTCAGATCCTGCCTGGGTCAAGATGAAAGCTTACTCAACCCAAACCACAGCAAACGGAACCGGCGGGGGAGAGAAGCCCTCAAAGCAGCCAGAAGGGGAGTGAAATGCACTTTTTCTGCTTATATTCTACTCGTATTTCTGCTTATATTCTACTCGTATTTCTGCTTATATTCTCCCTGTGCTCCCTCCACCACTGCCCAGGGACTCCGGGCACTGAAGCATGGCCCAGTTACTTTTTCCATTCTAGGCTATGCACAGTGGACCTAATCCTGCAGCCCTTAGAGCTCTGCCTCCCTTCCGTGCAAGCTTAGCCTGCTCCTGGTTGGAAAGAGCAGAGGACAAGAGCCCTCCTAGGAGCCCTGGATCCACCTCTTCAGAGAAGAGGCACTGATTCATCCACTTTGGGTGAGCATTTGGATTTCTTGGGCTTCCCTCTGCCCCTTCCAAAGCCAACACGCTTCCTCCTGGTTCACACCAGTCAGGACTGTAGGGTGGCAGAACCTCCTGTGAAGGCTCCTGGCTCAGATTTAGGGTGCTGCTACAGGCACAGCTTCCATTAAGTCCAAGAATGGGAAATAAATCCAGGCAAAGCAAGTGGTATATAGATACTTTAAAGTGAAAACCTCCACCGAAGCTGAGCCTGCACAGTTGGTGTTCAGCTCACCCACATCCTAGCCTGGTGCTGGCACATGCTCACGCCCATTCAGCCAGTCAAGAACCACTTGGGGATGGGGAAAGGCAAGTGAGCTGCTGGTTCAGCAGCACAGCTGAGCTTGGAGGGAGCTTGTAAAATACTGAGCTGGAAAGGGAAGGCAGGAGAGGGATTCGGAACATAAAACACCTCCTCCTTTAGCATTCAGCCCTCAGACTGCTGGGCAGTTTCAGCATCCTCCCAGGGTGAAGATCCTTCCTTCTTGAAGAAGCGAGTTCAAAAGCTCCATCACAGCAAAGAGTCAAGGGGCTATGAGGAGACTCACATCTTCCAACGCTGCATTGGTACAAAGACACAGCTTCATGGGGGGTATGAATAAAACCAGGATCCAGCTGGATAAGGTCTTCCCCTTCACAGCCACAGCAGCAGTGTGGAAACACAACCAAGAGGAAAACAAGGAAGGACTCTCTTTCCAGTTCCAATGGGCACTTCTGTCCAGAGGTCATCTCACACCCGATGTGAGCCACCAACCTGCAGCTGAACCTCAGAACCACGGCCATGAATGCTACCAGAGCCCAATGGAAGATGCTCACCCCTTTCCTCCATGGATGACTGTCACAGATGAACCAGAATGGGCCTCTAAGCCTCTTGTTATGTGCACCCCCTTTCAGCAATTTAACCTGGGCATCCTCCACATCTTGCTGTAGCTTCCCAGTCTGATCAGAGAAATTAATTAGGCATTTAAAGCACTGCAGGGCTATGGAGCACAGGGTAGGAATAGTTATGGCTCCTGTGACCCTGACACACAGCAGAAAAGAAGGGACAAAGCCAAACCTGGGGGACCTTTGGATCAGGAAGAGTTTTGCCCTTCACTGCAGTAGGTGGGATCCAGCTCAGAACGCAACAGCCCTGCAGGGATTGTCACTCACTTGCACCCCAACCAGGACAAACCCTCATGTAGCTCCCATATGAGCTCCTTTGCAGTGAAATCAGGATAGAAGGAAGCTGCTGACAAGCTGGGGAGAGGCAGTGACAGATGAGGAAGCTAATTACAGCCGACCTGGCTAATTAATGCTGAATTCCAGATTAAAACCCCCTCACTAGTGTTCCATTTCAATTACTCAGTTGTTCCTTCTGATAGGAAAAGGGAAGCCTTGCACATCAGCAAGCTAGGAAGAAAAAAGGAAAGCAAGCACAAGGCTGGAAGGGGAGGGAAAGACAATTTCTGTAATATGGGAGATTCCTATCGACCAAGTAATTAAACTTCACATTCCTTTCTCCCACAGGCAAAGCTTTCAGAGCACAGCTAGCAGGTTTGTGGGCCTATCTGTATGCCTGAAAACTCCTGGAGGTTCTACCAAAGGCAGCTTTATGGCCCTTTGTTAGCTATATAAAGTTCCTCTGAAAGGGAGAGAAATGGCCTTTGTGCTTGCAGAATCATCCAGCTCCAGCTAAAAGCTGCCTCTCTAATGATGCACAGTCGATGGCAGGGATGGACATAGCACCTCCCAGGTCCTGTTATGCTGGAAAACACTGTGTAAAACAACTGCAGGGCATCATTAATGTACACCCACTCTAAAGCAGGGCTCCACAGTGACACTGAGACTCGGGTCCACAGATTTGTCTGCACTTGAATCACTGAGACTTGTCCACAAGTAACATCTTAAAACACAGCCAAAAAGAGATCTCTCAGGTCCTTGTTCTGCATTTATCAACACAGCTGTATCGGAGTGCATGGAATAAGCTGTGTGTTGCCCTTTGCTTTCATGAATGGGGAACATGAACCAGGAAGGAGGAATCAGATACAATCTCAGGGCCTCTAATTGGGAGTTCTGGCTTTCAGAGATGCTGCACTTCCAGACTAGCAAAGCAGACCCAGGACACCTCACACTGAGCACCTGACCCTGCATCTCCTGAAGCACTTCTGAAAACACTGGCTTCATTCAGCCATTGACCAGATCCTGTGCATGAGGATACAGCCATGAACCTGCTTCACTGGGGTACGAGCCCAGAGAGACACATGCTGCTTGAAGGTGCTGGGTTAAACTGCTGGCTGGGCTGGCTCCAGCATTATTAATCAAGCAGGTACTTTTCCAGCTGTACAGTACAATGCAAGAAAAAAAAGCTTTAATCTATTCTCTCTCTGGACCCTTTGCATTTCCCTTCCCACTCACTTTAAATCCTTTGGAAAGACACACACAAACACTGCCAGACCCCAGGCACTTTGCAGATCAGAATGCCATCAAACTGCTCCAGCAGCACAATGCTGTTGGAATTGAAGCACAATGATGTAAATGTGTGTTTGCTGGAGGAGAAGTTCAACAGAATGATTTTAAAACAGTATATTTAAAGCCCTATTGTCTGCTCACAGGAGGCAAGACAATAGGTAGGGCTGTATACAGGGTGGAGGATTGCCAGATCTCCCAAGCTTTACGAAGTAAGTACATGCTTGCACACTCACTCCTAACTGAGGCAGCCTCTTTCTCTGCTGTCTGTCCTACTCTTCTTTCCCCTTACAGGCACTTTTACACCCTGGCTAGGACAAAAGCAGCTGGAAATGGAAGGAGTCAGTCAGACTGTAGGATCTTAAAGGCGTTTTCCAACCTAAATGATTCTATGATCGATCGACCTGCTTTCAGAATGGACAAATGGAGCTCGCTCAGCCTACATCAAGGATCTCCTGCCTGCCACTCCAGGTGTCTGACAAGCACTGATTAGACCTACTCATAATTGCATGCCAAAACCAGCGTGGAAAGATTAGCTGCAAAGCCGAGCACTCACCAGTCAGGAAATGCCCAATCCAGGGCAGATGGATGCTGACACAGCATCCTCAGTCTGCCCCCCTTCTCTAAATGCTTTGCAGTGCAGTTTGGCTCCCAAGCCCGGCATCCCAAGGCAAAGACTGTGGCCTCCATCAGGGCTGATGCTCCCTGAACCCAGGAGCTATGTGCCACCTTGCTGTCTCCTCAGTGTTCAGTGTGTGGTCTCATGGCTCATTTCCTGCACGCTGCTTGTGCTCTGGCTCAGAGGCAGAATTATTCATTTCCAACACTGCCTGTCAGGACAGAGTCTGAGGGCTGAGCAAACAGGACGGAATTGAATCCTCTCCTGGCATCTCTAGGAGAAGGAGGGGGCGGTGTAGTCTGCATCTGACAGATGCAGCAGCTCAGAAGGGGAAATAAAACAGACACTTATTTTGGGTGCCGAGCTTGACACACAAGATGCCCCATTTCCCAGACTGCACAGAATGGCACAGGTGGGGCTGTGTGTAAGAAACTGCAAATTCCACTTTGTTCTGCCACCACGATCTGAGGGGTAACATCAACATAACCTCTGTGCTGGTAAGGGACATCCGCAGTGAGGGCCAGCATCACACAATCAATGTTAACCAGTGACATGCATGCCAGTATCTGGGACATCAAGGACCATCAGTTCCCTCATCTCTCTTTACCTCTAAGTCGGTCTTGTGGACAAGTAACAGGCTGGAGAAAGGGCCCGCAGGATCAGTATAGAGGGAAAAGGGAGACTGGCTTAAAAGGTGCTGCTTTGCTATGGGAGAAGCCACTACCTGCACACAGAGCAGACCAAGAAGAAAGTGGACAGAAGAATTAGGTAACCTCACAGCTGTGATACACATAAGGACGTACAGCAAACACAAACAGTAGAGCAAAAGCATCTTTACTGTGCTTTGCCAGGGTAAGATGCCTGCAGATAAGAACTAGCTCAGCCATCCAAGTTTCCTATTTTAACACCACAGGTTTCCTGAATGGCTCCTTAACTAGGAAAAAGGAGTGATCCCACAGCCTTGGATCAGGAGGAGATCTTCATATGGCACTATGAGACCCTGAGGCAGCCCCACCACAGCTCCAGCAGGTACCAGCTGTGAGGTCTGCCCTAGGCTGCTACTTTCTGAGCGATTCCAAGAGAATCTGTATCCCGAGAGATTTAAAAATCCAATCCAAAAGCTCACAAGGAATTGTCCCAAGCTACTTGCTTCAGAGTACTGAAACTGGCACTTTCCAAAGAGAAAGGTCACCAGGATTTGCTGCCATTAAACCATGCGCGTTTGGTGCCCTGCCTTCCTAGGACTGCTGCAGAGCTAAACCTATATGAGAGCCTCACTAACATGCACATCATTGCCAAGGAAAATTCATTTCCTGATAAAATAATTTGCTTCTGGTTACTGTAATGAATGATTGTAGGTGTCAGAAAACAGCTCCCGGGTTATAATCTCACGAAACGTGCCTTGCAGCCTTGTGCCATGTTTACCACTTGAGCTACTTGCTAATGCTGATGATAAGGCCCCGCTGTCACTCAGGGCTGTGGCATGTACAGGTTTCTGCATGCTGAGCCTCTGATATGCTTCAGAAATGACTTGCCTAACCACTACAGAAATGACTCGGACTTTGTCTGAGCCCCAGCCGCTTGCTGTTTCCAAGTAAAGGGCATTGGCTGCGTGCCTTTGGGTGCCTTGATACGGTTTCAAAAGCACCCTGGGTCCCACCAGCAGGCCAAGATAACAGGCTTCTTACAAGTGTGGTGATTTGCACGCTCCAGTGTCTGCCCAGAATGCTGTGCTCACAACAAAGCCTTCACAGAACATTAAATACTGATGGCTGACACAAACCAGGGTCTTGGATTATCCCAAGAAGCGCCACTCACTCCAGGAAGGAATCTCAGACCACAGAGATTCACCAGTTCCCAAGCCCTTGGAATAAACTGCCATCCCCAAAGCTTGTGTGCTGCTCTTTTCTAGATCAGCTCCAGCTTCCCACATCATTGTCAGCCTGAGAAGAAAAGCCAAGTCTCACTGTCAATCACTTATTATTGCACCCCATGCTCAGGCACCCCGGTTTTTGTCACCATGGGCACTGGTACCACTTAGTGCTCAGCTGCATGATCCCAGCTCTGGCCCTGCTCCCCACATCTGCTCCTGGCAGCAGGAGGAAGTGTGAAGACAAGGGCTGGTTGTCCTCCATCTGCAGCTCCCCAGCAATAGCCTGCCTGTGAGCACTGTGCTGCTGGGACTAATCAAAACACCCTCTCCCCAGGGCTCCTCTCCAGAGCCTCCCCAAAGCTGCCAGGTCATTACTGAGAAGGAGAAGGGTAACCTCTTCCTCACCGTGCATGGGAGCTGCTTTCTTGCCAACAGCCTCAGCAGCAGTTTGTGCTAAGGGACATTGCTGGTTGCAGTCGTGTTGGCAGCAACATGAAAGGTCATGCAGGGATGCCAAAGCTATGGTGCCAGTCCTTCTTACCAACCGCAGCACAGGCAGCTCTTTCATCTCCACTTCTTGCCAGTGCAGCATAAAGAGCATTGAGATTAAAAGAAAACGTTGCAAGTGCTCCCTTTTACCTGAAGTGCCTGTTTGGCCAGCTCTGGTCATGATGCTCTGGCCTTCCAGGAGAAGGAGGTACAGGTAGGAAGTCCCATCTGTGTGTCAGTGCCTCACTCCAGATGCTACCAAGCATCCACTTGATGGACTGAAAGGTCCTGCCTTTTTGCTGCTGTAATTGACATCAGAAAATGCCAGATTCACAACAGAAAGGCTGCAAGGACTGCGATCTGTAGTGGGGACACAGCTCCCACAGCACTTCAGGCATGCTCACTTCTTCGGCAGGGCTTCCCAAATGCCAGCATGAAAGCTGAATGGGTGATGCTGTAGTCCTCCCATAAATGAGGGAGCAGAAGACAAACCCAAGGTCATCCATGCACCTTTCCAGCTCCATACGCCGAGCACCATAACATGGCCTCTTATTTCCAAGAATGTGAGGGGCTGAATTTTGGGGTGAATTCATCCTGACAGTCACTATATCCGAGTGGAAATGACTGCAGCAATCCATGCTCTATTGTCACCCATGGAAAACTCTCTGCTAGTTGAGGAGGGACTCATGCAGCAGCCTGTAGGTAGCTGGCTCTCAACAGCCTACAAAGTGGGATCTCAGCAGGTTTATCTTCCTTACCTCCCACACTTCTCTCTCCCAAACACATGCAGCTAGCTGCTCTCCCATGAAAACCTGGAGCTTCTGGAATTACATTCATTAGCACTACTTTTTCATCTTCCCAGGATCAGCAAGGAACCTGGAGGCAGAGGTGTAAAACCCAGAGCGCTAGAGAGCCTCTAGTGCCACTGCTGAGTGCTCCAGTGCAGGACCTGGCTGCACACCAGGGTTTCCAGAACAGAAGGAAAACCTCCTGACGGGAAGAGGAGGATGTGGAGACAAGATGCCTCAGTGCCTGAACAGCACATCAGCAGATCCCCTGCCAGAACAAGGACTCAAAAGCTTACTGCCAGCTGCACCAACCATGCAGAAACTCACATTAAATGTTCCCACAGCTCGATGAGCACAGTCCTGCAGGCTGGTAGCAGAGAAGGGGGCAGAGGCTCAGAATAAGCAAACAGGCTTTAATGACACATTAATCTCAGGGAGGGCCCAGGATGCTTCCTAGTACAGACAAGACACAAAGAGCTGGTTCCTGTTAGTCCCTGTGCGAGAGAAGGAAATGTTGCTGGTGGCAGCCAGAAGCTGCCATTGAAGCCATGTCTATAGGATACAGCTTCAGGCCATCAAGACTGAACTGAAACAGCAGCAGTCTCCCCTCTCTTCCCTCCCAGTACAGACTGGGAGAAACATGATCTAAGCCTAGCACAAGAGCATTTCAGGAAGAGGCAGACACCACCCTGGCTCCTATTCCTCTTCTACCACCAAAGCCATCCAAGCTGCAGGAGCACCCCAGCTCCTGAACGGCAACTGTCCAACCCAAAGGATGCCAAGGGACTGCCATTTAGAAAAGAATCAAAGCATTCCATGCAATTGTTCCCAGTTCCTTATTGCATCCCACACTTTCAGTCAGGTAGTCACAGGCTGAGATTCTACTTGTGCTAACTGTAGGACTGAGTCCTGCAGTTAAAACACAAACCCAGAGGAAGCATTTGTGGTGCTGCTATTAAGTTTTTCTAGCTTTCCTGAGGCAAATCACATCAGCTGCTTCTGAAGTGCTCTCATATTCTGGAGTCTGAGACCCCATCTTCCATCCTTTCACAACATGTTTTGTCCCACAGCCCCCCCCCACAAGCAAGCACAAGCTGGTTTTGCACAGACATCTGTAAACTGGTTTTCAAAGGGACTCACTCCACTGCCCCATGCTGAAGCGGAACTGGGTCTGGCCCTCTGGAAACCAGGCCCAGTTGGCTGAGTAAGGGAGCAAACTCACTGCAGGCACTTCCCAGATGACTGGAAGTGCAAACAGTACCATGACCCACAACAGAACCAAATAGATGGGAGTAGGCAGGTGCTGTACATGCAGAAATGAATTTAGCTGCGTATGTGCCAAGATTTGGATCCAAGAGGAGTGATCTCCCCCACAACACATCAGAAATACAACACCAAGAGGTCTGGAAAGGAAATGTCACCACAGTCTTAACTTAATCTGTCCCTGCTACTTACAGCATAGGTCTTTGTTACTGGCATCTAAATAAGGTCAAACCCTTTACTACACCACTATGAACTCCTCAGTGACTTTCACCAAGGAATTGGTTCCATGTAGCAGATTTATAGGAATGAAGGTTCTTTTCTTCAGTTTAAGCAGTGCCACCGGGGATGAAACATTTACCTGCTGATATATCTTGTTTTCAGTTGTTACAGGCTGGTGTTTTATAGCTCCCTATGATGCTGCCGCATTTCTACCATGAGCTGCGCACAACAATATTGACATTAGTGACAAAAGCAAAGTGGACCAGAGAACACCAAGGGTCACAGCTCACTTGTCCATTCACTGCCTGTCTCAAAGAGCCCCATGTCAGGTGACAGACCTGAGACGGAAGGATTAGGACAGGGAGAAAGAGAAGGGGTGGCCTTGGAAGCAAAATTCAGTTTGGATGTGGAAAACAAAACGGCTCAAAGCATATACATCATTCCAAGACATTCTGTTTAAAAGCACAGCCATAGGTTTGACACTCGGGTGAATCCAAGGCACTGACAAGTGCTGAACGGGTCCTGAAGAACCACAGCTTGCAGCGCATGGAGTTTGGACCTGCTGGCAGGAAGCACCAGAAGGAGCAGCTTTTTGCATGGTTCAAGAACTAGCCCAAGCTTTCCAGCAAGACAGATTTAGCTTTCAAAACAAGCTGTTTGTCTATCTGGTAGAGACTTACAGCCCTTGCTTTAAATGAAGCCCAGTGTTTTATTGAGTCACTTTCATGCTCTTGCGGGCCTGTCCACCTTCCCATCTCAACTCAGCCATAAAAATTGGCTTGGAGATTAGCCTTGGCGCATGAGTTGTCAGCTGCAGAGCAAGTGAGAGGGTGTGCGAGGGGAGAGGTGGCAGAGGAAATATGAAGACAGAGGCTTTGGCCAGGTTTGATTTGCAAGCAGGAGCCAGGACTGCTTTGGGCTTCTCAGACACGTTTGAAAAGCCCCTTTGGGCTCTAGCTCAAACCTGAGTTTGCAGCCCCATCTTCTTCAGGAATTCATTTTCCTTCTTAAAAGGAGGACCAAAAGACAAACGATTCCAGTCATGGCATCAAGTGTGCTGCGTGCTCAGCAGTACCCCAAACAGTAGAAAGGATTAGTAGGTCTTGTTTTGGGTTGTTTTTTTATCAAATTGCCCCTGCAGACCTTAATACAGCACTCAAAAGCAATTCATTCTCTGCTCCTGGGTGTAAAACAGAGCCAAGAAACAAGTCAACATATAGCAGCACATCCCCCTAGGAGTAAAAAGCACTTTGCATTTCTGCATCATATCATTTTCTATCAGAGACTGCATAAACCCTTTGCAAACACGTATCAGATCCAATTCCCTTATTCCTCTAGGGAAATAGGCTGGATTACATGCAAGTTTACAAATGAATTAAGCAAGCTCCACATTCTAACTCCAGCTCTGCTGGAATTCAGCCATTACTTTTGCTGATTTTAACAGAATCTAAATACAGACCATGCAAGTTACAACTAACGTTGTTAGCTGTCCTGTGAGGAGCAGCAGTGGTACCCACAACTCCAGTTAGTGCACAGGCACAAACTGGGTGTCCAGAAACTGAGGCATCCAAACCCCAGAGTCATCTCTGCTACAGCAACTTCCCAGACCTGCTCAAAGCCAGAGCAACAACAGGACCCAGCTCTTCCCAGTCCTCTGCTTCGGTTACCAGATGCCCCAGTTTCTCCTGTGTGCAATAGTAGAAAGCGTAAAGAAATGAATACCCAGCAGAGGCCTGCGATGCTAACACGTGAATTTCCTTCTCTGCTATTGGTTTGCAAACACAGATCCTTTAAGAACACGAGAAGACAGGGGGAAACATGGACCCTACAATATGTTTTCGTAAATAGACTGTGAAAGAATGTGTTGAGCCAAACAATCCTGGAAATGAAAATGCCAATGTAACGCAGGGCATTGTTATTACTTACTAGATAGATATCACCACACACAGATGAAGAAACAGACTCAGTGACTTGCTGGCCCACCATCAGCCAGCCAAGTGAGCTCAGAGTAGAAACAAGAGATCCCCCAGAACCCTGCCCTGTGTTCAAGTTAAAGGCATCTCTGCAATGCAAAAGATGGGAAGAAAATCTGTGACAGCATCAGATAGCATGCCCTGAAGTCCATACAAGCTTGCTCATGAGTCACCTTAGCGATGGGAAGAAAATCTGTGGCAGCATCAGATAGGATGCCCTGAAGTCCACACAAGCTTGCTCATGAGTCACCTTAGCAGGTAGCTCCTGGGCTCACATTCCCAGACACAAATCCAAAGTGACTTCACTGATGTGACTGCATTTACACAGTGAGATCACAGCTGTGGAACCAGCCCCAGGAGCAATAGCACCCACACCATGAAGTCCAGGGAGGAGAATGATTCTCCCCCATAAAGCAGCAGCAGCAGTTTAAGAACCAGACAACTGCCAGTATGTCTCTCACCCCCTGCAAACACATTGGCTTCTCCCCCTGCTCCACTATTTATGTAACATGAACTGTCTTCTATTCAGGAGGAGCTGTTCCCTATTAACAGAGCTTGGCAAAGATCAGGAATTAACTGTGCCAGCTTTCAAGCCTGCTGCCTTAAGGCAGATGGCAGAGAAAGTATCCCAGCCTTGCTCTCCAAACCTCTTCTCCCAGCAAGCAAAGATAACTTAACACAGAGAAAAAGGACCAAGCATCTGCAAAGCTCTTATTCCAGGGCAGGATACAGCCTATGTGTGGGGTGCTCTGCAATGGACCTACCTGGCTACCCATGGCCAGCAAAGCCTGCTGCACTGCCAGGATCCACAGGGTGACGGCAAGGGCATAGGTTTCACTGAAGGCTTTATACTTCCAGAGTTACAACAGGAAAGGAGATGCTTTGCCCCTCCAAGGCAATGGTGCTGCTATCATCAAAACCTCAGCACTGCTAATGACTAGCACTGAGCTGTACCTTTATGGAAAGCAAATCCCTCTGGAACAACAGGGTTCCCACAGCTACTGCAGACCCACAGCATCAAACAAGAGCTGCTGTGGCAGTGTGACAGGCAAGAGGGCTGTAAATAACATCCTACTGGGTGCTAATTCATACTGCTGTTGTCACCCATGCCTGAAGCACACTGCCATCAATGGGACAATTTACAATCTCCCAGTTAAACCCATGCTGAAGCATATTCTGGACTGGGGTCAATGGAAAGTGTTCTGCTGACCTCACTTAGATCTGGATTAAGCACTTCACTCTTACGTTGGCTTCTCCATATTCCTGAATTATTCATTAAGGACCAGACACTGCAATCCATACTCACACTGCGCTTAATCTGTCCTTTAAGTTGATTTGCATTAGTCTGAGTCACAGGCACCACAGCACCTTACTCTTTAACCAGTCTCATCGAATGCAGCAGAGCTATTCATGAAATAAGGTGCTCCTGTGCCATAGGCAAGGAGGCAGGATCCAGCCCTTAGGAAAGCCATCAGGAAGGAGAGACCTCAGGAAAATTCACCCTGGTGAAACTGCACTGAGATGAATGAACTCAAGTAAATCTGTGTGAAATCAATCATTTAAAGAGACAGGCTGCTCTGTAGTATCACAGGGGGACATAAGGGAGTGCTAGAAACTAATATTTCATTGTTCAACTTCATCACAAGGTCTGGAAACACAGTCCCCTGCCCCCGGCCACGCATTCCCAGAGCCCAACGGCAGCTTGTACACACACCTTGTGAGGACTGCTTTATCTCTCTGCATACAAACAGGGACGTGTGTGGACAGGAGGAAGGCAAAGGGCATGTTCCACTCCTCCTGCCTGGCACAAAGGAACAGAAAGTAAATGGGACTTCTTGTCACCTAGGAGGTAACAAGTACCCACACTTACAGCAACTCCTTCCCCTGCCATCCTTGCAACTCCCGGTTACCAAACCCACAGACCACATTATTGGCTCTGATCTGAAACCCCCTGACACTGCTTCAACAGCAGATAAACTCACACCACAGGAGAGCTGATCACAGAGCACCTTTCACCACTGAGCCCAAATCTATAGTTGAATACTTTTAAACAAAGAGTGAATAAAAAGTGAAAGGTGAAATCTTGTGCACTACATTGAGAAATATAATGGGGCTTGAGTCTTGAGAATGAATTAATCTGTTCAGTTCTCACTTCTGTCAGTGCTTGGTGAGCTGACAGGATTAAATCAACTCTATGCTAAATGCTTCATGCTGAAGAGAGTCTTGTCAGGATTTACTGCCTGTTGGCATGCACAGACCATGGCAGCATCACCCTGAGACCCACAGAAGGACCTGTTCAAACTTCAGAAATAGAAATCACAACATATCCAGATTTTCCATACACCGGCAGGGTATGAACTCCTATCCCTCTCCATTTCAGTCAAGCTTCCTTCCTAAGCACTTGTACCCAACAGGCAAGTCTTTGTATAAGCAGCACTTCTGTCAGAGCACTGGCATCACAAGAGGATTTCATACGTGCTGTGGATTTCTGGGTGCAAAACTTTACCACTGTATGCATACCCTCCCTGAGTGCCACACTAAAGTGCACACATCCCATCCCACTCATGCCATACAGTTACATACACATAGGCACACATGAGCCAGCTACCCCCCTGCACAATACAGCCTGTTACAAACACTTCTCATTAACAGTTCAGAAATGACACACATGGAAGTGGTCAAAGATCCCCTGTAACTTCACCACTTATCCCTATTGGCCTGACAAAGGCATTGGTGATGTTTAATTCATTTTTCAAGTACAAGACTCAAGTACTAGGGACTGGGAGACATTTGAGCACCCAGCAACTGCATCTTCCCCAAACACCTGAAAACTAGCAGAGATTTCACCAGCCTGAAATCCCTCATTTCTGTGCCCCTTACACAGAGCCACTCAGACTCCCTATAAGTACCTTAACTCCACTGTTGTAAAGAGACAGCGTGCACAACCAGGGTATCTGCCAATACGCTAGAATACAGCCAGGAGGTAAAGCTGGACAGTGCCAGTGACTTTAGGCGGTGGGTTTATTTCCATGCCTGAGGATGAATGTGGCTCTGTGTGTTACAGAAACTGAATCGCAATCTTCACCACGGTGGGTGATTGGAATGATGCTGATCTACTTCCCGAATGCCAGTGTGGCTCTCACCCATTATACACTTACACATTGCTCAGGGCCATTTGCCCTTTAGCTTTTCCCTGCATCCTGGTGAAAAGGTCACAAATGCTGATGGCTGGTTTCCCCTTGAATACATTTTTCTATTAGACAAGCATTCTGTAGTGTTTTCCCCATGGGAATACAGCAGGTATTTGTAGGGGCAGCAGCAAGAAAGGAGGAATGGATTATTTACCCTATGAAGCATTTCCATTCAATCTTTGTTGGTTTTTTTTCTGCACTAGCTCAGGCCTGTCTTATTCCAGGCTTAGGGAATCAAACAATAAGGCTCCAAAGAGGTAAAGAGCTCAGCTTGATGAGCCTAACCTCTGAAGATGCATCCAGCGTGATAAAAGAAGTGTAGCTATTGAAACATCTCCCTTCAATACAGTTATTGTGTTGCTAGGTTTCCATCTAGACACACAGCCTAAAAGAGCAATCAAAGGAAGGCGATGCTGTGGGTAATACCTTTATCAACACTCCACAAGAAGGAAAAACACTGTGCCCCAGCAAAGTTTTATGGGTGAGGACAGAAAGCTCATTTCAAAAGCTCACCAAAACTTTCATGGGCAAACTGGTTTTCAAAACCTGAGCTTTTAGGGTAACAGATTTTACGTGCAGCAGCATGTGGCTTTTGTGTTTACTCTGTCGTTTGAATTGCATGAGTACTTCTTTTCCAATACACAAGTCCTCACCCCACTTAACTTGTGTCTTGCAGCCACAAAGAGGGCATGCATCAGCCTTGTTTTAAAGGGACTCATTCACTTGCGTATTACGTTAAACCCAATAGACTCAGCACATCTGTCAAAGCACTCTCCTAATAATCACATAAGCCAAGGCTGCTAACCAGCACGCTGCTGTGCCCAGGCACAACACAGAGGTGCAAAGTGCCACAGGACGCAGCAGCAAGGTGCCACATGTACCTGAGGGACCCGCCACTGTCATCCAACTCCATCTGCCCCAAAAGGTTTCAGTTCTACTCAGCTCCTACCCTTCTCAAGCGCTTTCAAACACCGGGGCAGTGGAACCAGCCCTGCTCTTGGTTTGCTCATCAAATCACCAAATAGGAAAGCACATGAAAGAGTCCCTTTTCTCCAGGACACAAGCTGTTTTGCTGGTATGTCTTTGGAGACCACCTGGAATAGCAAGGGCCCAGGACGGGGCTGCAGTCTGAACTGTTGCTAAGCAATAGAGTGCCCTGAGTGACCCGCGGTTTTTAGGCAGGATAAGTCCATCTCCACACGAGCCAGCATGACACAGGAAGGTTACCTCACATGTGCAAGGTACACGACTCTCTTTACACCCCCGAGACAAAGCTCTGACACCAGCTGTTACCAGAGATGAGGATCCTGCCTGACTGAACTACTAACATCCCGGAGCAACGACACCACTTCTTCTGGCTCTTCAGCTCCTCAGGGAGGGAGGCCAAGCCCCGGGAGGTCGGGGACACAACTGGCACCCAACTTTCCCGCAGAAGAACAGCCCCGCTGCAGGCGCAGCTCCATCAGCTTATTACAGAGGCAGCCTCCCGGGAAACGCGCTTTCCTCCGTGCATATTCATGAACTCTCCAGAGCTTCCAGGGAGAGTTGGCTTAACATACCGCGGAGGGACAGAGCTGTTGTACTCGCAGCATCGAAAAATAAAGGGGGAAAGGGAAGGGTGGGGAGTGTAAGAAGAGGGATGAATAAAAGAAGTACCCATTGGAGCGGGGTGAAAGGAGCGATCGCAACCTGTGATCTCCTCTAACCACTGCCTCCAACAGCGGGACTCGGAGCCCCACGGTCCCCTCCGCATCCCCATACCCCGCGCAGCGCAGCGCATCACTCACCTCCGCCCGCAGCCGCGGGCTCGCAGCGATGCCGGGGCAGGGCCGGTTCCGCGATGTCGATGCCCGCCCAGCAGCGCCGCGCACCGGTCCCGGTCCCCGCAGCCTTCACCCGGCCCCGCTGCCGTGAGCCGCCTCCTCCACCGCCACCGCCTTTTAACGCCGCTCCGCCGCTGCCGACTGCAAGCCCGGCCCGCCGGCCCCCGGGGAAGGAAAGGAGGGGAGGACGACCGACAGCCCCCACCGCTGCGCCTCGGAGCGGTGCGGTGCGGTGCGGTGCGGAGCGGAGCGGAGCTCCGGCCGCTGCCCGGTGCCGGTGCCGGTGCCGCCCCGGCGGGCTGCGGGCGGCGCTGCGGCCGCGCTATAAACCCTGCCCCGTGCGCGGCCCCCTCCCGCGCCGGCCCCCGGTGCGGCGGCGCTGGGAAACAGCTCCGGTACGGCAGCGCCGGGCCCGGCCCCCAGCGGAAGGGCGGCGGGGGCCGGGGGAACAATGCCCGGTGGGTGCCCTCCCTGTGCTGCTGCTTATGGGAGAGAGCAGGAGCTGAATGCACCCGGGATTGTCCTGAGAGCTTTTGGGTCACAGGAGAGTGAGAAAGGGTGGAGGCAATTCCCGGTGTAACAAGCTCCGAAGTACGGGCTGCGGGAATCCGGCCCTGCCAGGGTTGGCAGCACCATCACCCCCCCCGCGGTACCGGGTGGATCTTGGAACAGAAACTGCCAGAAACTTTTGCAGCAGCTGCGTGCACCCCGTGCCAGGAGCCAGGGCTCTGGAAGGACTCATCTGGTTTCCTTGCTGGTGCTCCCACCGCTAGATTAAGGCTCCATATGGGAGAGACAGCTCTATGCATTCAGCGGCAGAGGTGTGCAGCAGCAAGCTCTGAATTAAGCCTTGTCATTAAATAGGAGGTGGCAAAGGCTTATTTACTAGGGTGGTAGAGAAGACAGCTGTACATTCATGCTCGTCCCTTATGCCGCCAGATATCTAACGACCTTGCCTTGGCTTTCAGGTGCCTAAAGAGTCCTGTTTATGATAAAGACATCCCAGAGTACAGGGGCTTTGTGTTGGCAGAAGGTTTCTAATGACTATGCTGCATACAGCAGTCTTGCATTTATTTACTGTGTGCTCATCTATGACTCACTCCAGTTTAGGAGGCAGGAAGAGAACAACATCCTCCCCCTCTCCTTTGCCTGTTTACTGGTGTGACCTGTTAACTACAGTGGGGACTCCTATAAGAGCAGGATTATGTCAGTAAATTGCAGAACTACCTGATGGGAATGGCTTTTAATCAGGCTACATTACCGAGGTGACCTAAATGTGTTTTGCCCAGTATTCTCACTTTCTGAGTGTTGATGGTGTCTAGGAAAAATACTCCTCACCCCAGGTTTTGGATAGGTTTGTCAAGTCAGTAAGAAACAGAGAGCAGTGCAGTAAAACCAGCCCATCACCTCAGTCTGGCCAGGCAGGCGGCGGTGTCAGAGGCATCGTGCTCTTTCTGATGCATCACCCAAAGTGCACAGGAAGCCAGGCAGACAAAGCCAGGCCATCATCTGCCTTGTGGGGCTCCAAGGAATGCAAATTTAATGAGGCTCCTGAAGTAAAATTGCTCTGTACATTTCTGCCAGTGAGGGAGGTTTCTGCAGGGAAGGTGGTGGTGAAAGGGGAAACAATTTGGTTGAAAGCTGCAAGTGTTCAGTAAACAGCAAAATGGCTTTTCCCAGCTTGGCCAGTGGTGCGAGCAGAGCCCACGCTGATGTGAGGAGCAGCAGCGCTCAATCCATCACACAGCAGAGCCCAGCAACCTGCAGGGAGTTACCCTTCAGCGCTGCAATGAGCACTCACACATAACAGGATTCTCCTTGGTGGCATGCCTGATAGCCCTCCAGGCACAGACAGGCTTGGGTGAGCTCCCCTTGACCCCCTTGCTCCCCTCTTCATACAAGCACACTGTGCTCCAAGCCCTGCGATGCTCACCCCGGCAGACAGACACAAAGTGATGCTGACACATGGACCAGCTGTGCCCATCTCCTCTCCACAGGCACAAGTACATCAGCTTGACAGCTGTAGCTTCTAAGACTTGTATATGGTTTTCTGACAGCATAAACATACACAACACCTTCATCACACACACACCTCGGAGCTATGCTAGCCCTTAATGGCACTAGAAGTTTCTCTTGCAGTGTTGCACCTACAGAATATACATCAAAAATATGCCTTTTCCTGTCAATACAGAGACACTCTACCACATTCACCTGCTTAATGTCACTCCATGAACATATAGGGGTCTGTACAGTGCTCAAAAAGCCCAGTAATAGAATGCTCACCTGGATGGGATAGTTGACAGTCCTGCTATATGGGCATTTCTGTGATTTCAGTCTCTTTTTGTTCTGCATAAGAAGGAAATAAAAGATTTCAAGTGTTTGAGGATGAGAAGGGCAGGATAATGCACAGTGGAAATCTTCGTACCTGGCTTAACATTTCCTTCCATACCCCTCTGTGTTCAGAGAGCATCAGCCTCTGCCTGCCATCATTCGCCTCCCTCAGGCCTCACAGAAGTGTTCAACAAAGCAGCACGTGTTGCCAAAATGAATAAATAGTTAATGACTAGTTTTGATCAGCAACACTGAATATGTTTTACTCAGACACAGGTCACAACTGTCTGCATAAGAAGCACTATCATGCACATAAATACAAACTGTGTCAGACTGTACCCACATTACTTGCATATATCCATACACACAGGTTTCAGTGCTATATTGCAGACTCTACCAGCAATGCAAATGTGCCCACAAAGAATCAGCATTATTTGTGGCTGTTATTAACCCCACACATGCACAAACAGCGCACAGACAGAGGTGTTGCACACTGCTGTTGTCCTTATTAACCATGCAGGTACACAAACACATGTGTGACACCAAGAGCCATTAGCACTGTACTGCAGTCTTCGTTAGCAAGCAGCATGTTTGCAAATAACTGGCCACAGGCACAGAGGCTCACAGTCACAAGCTGGAAAAGGATTGCTACTGCACCTAGAGCCATTCCTGGCTAAATGATGCCTTTTGGAGTTTAGAAGCTGAAGGAAAACATCTTCCCCTTTATTCATGCTCTCTAACCTCACAGCCTCAGCACAACTGCCTTTCACACCAAAATCAGGCACCAGCAGCCATTCCCCTTGCTTATATTTATGGTCCCTCTTTGAAATTCTAACTGCTTATCTATGCAGAATAAAACTACCCAAGCAATCTTTCCTGTTCAGGTGCTCATTACTAAAGCATTAAATAATGCCAGGCAGGTTCTCTTAGGCCTTGTAAATTTGATCTGGGGGACTTTCAGCTTCCACAAGGTCTATTACTGCCTGATTGCCTGAAAGGCTTTCATGTTTGCACCAGCCACACAGCAGCGAGGGCTGGGTAACAACTGAGCACTGGACTTCTATTAAACACCACTGCTGGCTTGGGAAACAGGCTGGGTAAGGTGAAATGCACACGAGTGCATGCAGAGCCTGCCAGTGTGTCCCTGGAGCACATATGAGGCTGCCACTGTTAGCGTAAATGACTGGTCTAGTGTGAGGTGACCCTGTCCATGGCAGGGGGTTGGAACTGGATGATCTTAAGGTCCTTTCCAACCCAAACCATTCTATGATTCTGTCATTCTCTGACTGCGTGTGCTTGGCTGCTGGAGAATAGCGCCTGGGTCGAAGGATGAAACTGTGCATGGGTGAGTGCAAGGTTGTGTGTGCATGAATAAAGAGTGGGCTTATGTCTGTGGGCCTGATCTTAGCAACACAGATGTCACTACAGAGTAAGTGCTTAGCAGTCAATGGGGTTTATGGTGACACAGCTGAGCGCAGAATCTGGCCCAGGTTCAGAGCTTTCCTATTTGAGCAGCTTTCTCCAAGTGCTTGCTGTTAACCAGGCTCAAAGCAAGGCTGTTTGAATACATCAGTGAGTTTAATAAAGTGGAGAGAAAATAATGGAGAAACCCAGGGAGAAAGGGCAAAGCCCCCAAAGCCAGGGAGGTTCTGTTTCATCCAATGTCAGCTAAGTGTCCCAGGAGAATCTGGTACATCCAGTACCCCTCAGCTCCTGGGGGCAATCCCTAAAGGATGTTGAGCTGCAGATAAAGCTTATTTTCAGAGGAAAAAAAATTGGGAGTGGGGAGAGAATGCTCCGTTTAGAAACTTCCCTCAGCCTTTTTGAAGTTGTGCTCTTTGTTTCCTACTGTCTTCCTGTCAGAGATCTCAGACCTTTTCTCTTCATTTTTTCCTTATCCAAACATCCTCCTTGATGGAACATCAAGGAAAGGGATATTTCCTCTCTGTCCACAAAACTAACAAACCCACATCACCAGCTATTCCTATATGCTTTGTATTTATAAACCTCAGCCCTGACCTGATCAAGTGGAATAGTTTCTAGTTCCCACCGACTCAGACCTGAATTCAAGCTGCCAGCCTATTATTTCTTCCTCAGGCAACATCAGTACTCAAAAAGTATGTTAAACATTTCCCAGACACAGAAACAATCCTTCCCCAAAGAGCACAGAGGTGAAGGCACACAGCCAGCCAGCCCCTCTTTTATTGGATAACAGTGCTCATCTATTTCATGAGAGCCAGATGGCACCATCTGAACAGCAGTGAGCCTGGAAGCCTTCAGCCACACCAGTAAAAGGGAAGTGTGACCCTGCCCTGCAGAGCAGCTCTGGCTGGAGCAGGATGCATCCTCAGGCCCGTGCTGTGGGCACAGGGCAGCATGGGAGGGGGAAGCTGTTTTGGCTTCGAGCAACAGTGTAAATTTGCAGGCGGAAACCCAACTCACCATTGCTGACAGGTACAATCCTACACTTCTGAGGAGGACGAAGTTTCCCCAGTCCTGAAGCTCTCTGGTAAAGGGAGACCCATGTGCAGATTGCCTGAGAAAAAGAAACAGATGTGAAGAGAGAGCATATTCTAAACCCTTGCTGTGTGGGGGTCCTTTTCCTTGCAATTAAGTGAAGCTTATGGTTATATGGAAGTTGTTTGTTCAAAGGCCTTTGCTGCACTGTTTAACAGCTTCACCAGCCTTCTGCAAGGGCTTTCAGACTGCATTAGTATCCCACAGCTCACATCCTAACCAAACAAGCCTCCTCACCCTGACGTCTCCACGCTCTATGTATGGAGTGTAGGAGTTTCAGGGCTGCCATTGCCTCCTGTGCTTGCCTTTCCACGGGAGGCTTGAAGCCCAAGGATGCCATGAATATTCATGGCATAAACATCAGCAATAAGTCATGTGCAATGTGGACAAAAATATATTTTAGGCAAAAGAACTGGGAGAGAACAACTGAGAGAGAATGTTCACTCCTGAGCTCTGGGAACTACTGAATAGCATTTTCCTGAGCTGTAACGGGTGGTTTTAAAATGCAAATCAGTTCTGGGTTTGAGAGACATTGTGGAAAAAAACCCAGACAGACCCATGCAGCAAAGCTTTATTGTATTGTAATGAATGTGGGATTTGCAGAGCTGCTTTGTGCCAGTGAATGCACGGTGGATGCAGGCCAGGGACTCGAGAAGCCCTGAGGCTTGTCCCCAGCTAGCTCTGCCATTGCCTTGCTATGTGACTTTGCACAAGACACCCTTTCCTCTGTTTCAGAGTGAGCTGTAGGTCAGCAGAAGAAATGTGTCTGCTGTGTCCCTGCAGGGACCAAAGAACTGGGATAGTGCTGCCCTGTTCTTAATGGTCATCCTCTGGCAGAGCCTGCTCAACTTTTCCTATTCCTATTCCTATTCCTATTCCTATTCCTATTCCTATTCCTATTCCTATTCCTATTCCTATTCCTATTCCTATTCTTATTCCTATTCCTACTCCTATTCCTATTCCTATTCCTATTCCTTTGTTCATCTCTTTGTGTCTCCCTTGCATTTTTCTATACAGCTGGTCCTTCCTTGAGCCTCAGAATCTGCAGAAACCCCTCTGCAATTCTTCAACTCTTTTACATCCACCTGTAGAGCATCTAATACTATTTTCCCTGCCCTCTCGTTGAAGAGCTGTCCCTAAATGAACTCTACCACACAGATGATAGTAGCAGTTGAACATGGAAGGGGGGACATAATAAGTGAACTTTTACTGTAGATAGATTTTCTTCACATTATTAATGGTATAAACACAATAACAATCTATAAAGAGGGTGATGTCTGAGGACATCACAGCCCAGAAGTCCCCCTTTCCTCTGTTCCTGGATCTCCAGGATCCACTCTGAGATCTTGAATAAGTCACTCCAGTTATCTCTGCCTTGGCTTTCCTCTAGCCTTCTGCTCCTTTCTGTGCACCCTGGTGCTGGGAGGGCTTTAGGCTGCCATATATTTGTCCACTATTGCCTCTTCTTATCAGCTGCTTTCACCACACTCTGACCCCAGTATCAGTGAACCTAGAAGGGTAAACTGGTGATTTCTGAACTTGGCTCTTCAGTGCTGTGCTCTGCCACCCGCAGCCTGCACATACCTCCTCCCACTTCGCCTGCAATGCTCTCTCCCACTGAAGGAAGGCTGCTGAATCTGGCATTTAGAGACTAAGTTCATTCCACAGGGTCACATCAAAGAGGCCAAAAATCACAGTCAGCTGGCACCAGCCTTCACTTACTACTCACCAGAGAGGATGTTAACTGTTAAAGCAGAGGCAAAAAGAGCTATATTCCATTAGCGGTCCCCTGAGCCACCCCAACACCACGGAGAGAGCTGTTAACTGAGCTCTTCAACTGCATTTTCCCTGACAGAAATGCCCCAGCAGCTGCCTGACCTTCATGTAGCAGAAGTCTCCAGCCCTCCTGTGTGTCACAGACAGCAATCATCCAGAGCCTTCTGTGTCCTGATGCATTTCAGAAATCATCTTTCTGATGAAGGCAAGATCCCAAAGGAGGAATACACCACAAGGAGAAGCAGTCACAGTGGGGAAAAGTCAGGGCGTTCCAATAATGAAAAGCCAAGATGTTCAAATCCTGATGCCAAAAGGCCAGGTTTCAATCACAGAGTTAGAGAATCACAGGCTGGTTTGGGTCGGGTTGAAGGGACCTTAAAGCTCAACCAGTTCCAGCCCCGTGCCATGGGCCGGGACACCTTCCACTAGACCAGGTTGTTCCAAGCCCTGTCCAACCTGGCCTTGAACGCTGAGGGATGGGGCAGCCACAGCTTCTCTGGGCAACCCAAAGCATCAGACCTGAAGCTGTCACTATGTGTAACAGAATTTGTTAGTGCTCGAAGCTTTTCAAACCTGGCCATTTGTTTTCAAATATGTAAATGGAAATAAAGATGTCAAAAAATGCTCTACTGTACCAGCAGAGAATTTCAGCTCTTCACTGGAAGCACAGATCTGTAAGAGGCACTGTCTGGAACCAATATATGTTAGTTTAAGCTGAAATATTTGGGGTTGCAAATATCCCTTTTTGGAGCAGTAAAAATAAAATACTCTTAAGCAAAGCATCCTTTCTTACTCCTTCCCCATTCAGAAGGGTTCGCATATTGGCATTGGCAGTAAAGAAAGTGCTTCTGAGAATCAGGTGTGAGAAATGCCTGCTGGAGGAAACCAGGACATAGTAAGAATCAGGCAAAAAGGAGGACAAGAAATCATAGAATGGCTTGGGTTGGAAAGGACCTTAGGATCATCCAGTTCCAAACCCCTGCCATGGGTTCACCTCACACTAGACCGTGTTACCCAAGCCCCATCTAACCTGGCCTTGAACACTGCCAGGGATGGAGCATTTACAGCTTCTTTGGGCAACTGTCAAACTAATCCATTCACACGCTGAAACAAATGGGCATACCCACTACCACTTGGGAAACACCAGGAATCTTCAGCTGCTGGAGAACCAGGAGGATTTGGAGAAATTATGGTTGGAAAATTACCAGAACCCAAAAAATTCCTGAAAACCAGACAATTCCTAGGAAGGTTCTGGGTTAGAAATTCCTGGCAAGCAAAAGGATTCCTCCAAACCAAACCTCCCTCTCCTGATATAAATCACTGGGAACAATATGTGGGAAAAGTGCCAGTGGGCATGTAACAAACGCAGGGCACATTCCAGCCTGATGATTAATGGGACAGAAGTTGTCATTCAAATTCCCCACATTTATATCAGGTGTTTTTCCTGTTAATGTTACCACTGTGGGGAAAAAATTAACTGTGGGAAGGAAACACGGACCAAATTCATAGCTGCCATAAATCAGTCCTGTTCCATTCTGATCTCAAAAGCTTGGCCAGTTCCTAGCAATGGAGCATATGACTCATTACCTGTCTATTCAAACATGCAATAGCAGGGAGTTCTATATGGTATCCACTTGGCAAATAAATCTTTTGTCCCCCCTCTAAATAGCACACGGAGAATTAGCTCAGCAACAGCTATATTTTGGGAAGCTAAGCAGCTAAGTGTTCCTTTCATCTCTGGGTCTTTCCACCTAGCCAAGAAAAGCATCCTGCCTTAGATGATGAAACAGAATAGGAGCTTGTGCTGTTTTCATACCCCACGCAACCAGAGTGCAGTCGAAACCCTCCACCTATTCTCAGTGAAGCTTTGTATTTTGCTTTGTGCAGACATTTCCACCTGAACAGCAGCCTGCTTGAACTGCTGATGTGGAGAAAGGCTGTTCTATCCTGTGGGTGAGGCAGCTAATGGCTGGTCTGGTTCTCTCTGAGAGCATGGAAAGAGGGCACTTTGTGTGTCTGAACATTGCAGCGCAGACAGGCAGATGTGCATTGCCATTTGCCAAAGAGGATGGCTTCAGGCTCTGACAGGCTCTGCCCCAGCTCTGCTCTGTTGGGGTGGTTCCACATCATTCACCATATATACACCCTACATACCACTGTCAGTGGGTTTGCGTCCATATGGAAGGCTGCAAACTGCAGCCATGGCAGTGTGGGGAGAGATTAGCTGTGCTGCCTCCAGAGTGGAAGTGATGACCTCAGTGTAGCTGAGAACTAGAACCATCACTGCAAAAGTGCCCCTGGTCTCTCAGAATGGAGAATATCCCTTGGGAAATGGGGCTGGAGAAGTACCTTTTGCAGTTGCATTTGGTAGCATGCCCCTATTTACCAACAGTGTTATTAGGGCAGAGGTAAAGTGAGAAGCTTAACCAGGGAAGCAGACAGACAAGACACAGCCATAGGAGAAAGCTAAACTGTACATAAACCCAGACTGGCAGACTAATAAAATAGGCAAGAAACAGACTGCGTGAAAGACAGGAAGATGGAGAGAGGGATATAGAGCTGAACTTAATACCTGTGTCATTTATGTGCATTAAGCTCGAACAGTGTGCGTGGCTTAGGTTTTACATGTTTATTTTGCTTCCCAGACTGCTTCCGGTGCTGATGTTCAGCAGAAGTGGCAGCCCATGGGATGTTTGGGAAATTCCTTGTCCCTAGGGAACAATGAAGAGAGTTTCATCAAAGTCTGGAAAACTTCTGCAAGTCCTGAAACTCAAAAGAGACAGAATGAAGCAGTCTGGATCCTCTGCCTATAGTGAAAGCCCAGCTTTGTATCCTCAGAGCCAGAAGACCAGAAGCTATCAGCAGCCTTCCTACTGTGCTTTACATGAGGCCATTCTGCATTATGGCAATTGTTTCCATCCAGCCATCGTGCAGCAGATGGTAAAGCAGTGAGAATGGCCAGAGCTGGTGGGTGGCAATGATGTGTTTAATAAGGCCCAGAGATTAAAGTTCCACCAGTGCCCATCAGCAGTCTGTTACATTCAGGCATTTGTAATTATTTCCCGTTTTCCCCTGCAGTTATATTCTGGAATTGCAGTTATTTGGATCTCTGTAACCATCCAGTGTAGCTCACAAACCAGGGCATCTAGCATCCCCCCTGTAATCCAAGCTGAGGCATCAATCTGTGGGGCACTTGAGCCCCTTTTAGCCCTCAGAGAGAGGACTGTGATCTTCCAGAACCTTTTCTGATGTCAAAAAGAGCAGGAAGGACTGAACAAGCAGGAGAATATGTGGTATGGGAAGGAAAATAGACAAAAAACAGTGAAGGAGGCAGGTGAAGGGGTTAAAAATGGTACAAACGAAGAGGAAAATGATGACATAGGGCTGGTACCTATAATCACTGCTATAAAGTTTGTACAAGATGGATAGAAAAGTTGCAGAGGAGGAACTTTCTTCTGTCTGGCATGAAACTCTAGGAAAGGAATTAATGGAAAAGGAGAAAGTTAAAATAGGAGACAGAAAGTCACTGAAGTGGTGCAGTTAAAACCCCAGCAAGCCCAAGTACATGAATGCTGGAGGAAGGAGAAGGTAGAGGTAGCTCATGGAGGAGCTTGCTGGAACACCATAAAAAGTCAGCTGCTACCAGATGCAATGTGCTCCATGCTGCCTGCAAAAGCTCAGCTTGGAGCCCCATCCATTTCCTGGGTGCTCAGGCACCAGGGAGCTGCACTCTCTCAGGTGCTGTTTGTTTTTGATGAATGCTGCTGTGAGAAGTGCATTAAACCCAGCAAAAGTGAACTTTATTACACTCTGAAAACCCGGGTCCATCACTGCTCAGGTTACTTCTAAAACAGTCTGGCTTGAGAGTGATACCAGCTTTCCCCAGGGCATGCAGGGAGGCATTGCTTATGCCTGCGTGAGTCCTCCCACATACACTGCATCTATTCTAGGCCTTGCATCACAGACCAAATTGGGTAGCTGCCACATCCCCTTCTTACAATTACTAGTGTTTCCTCTCAAGAAGACTTGATTTTAGTGGCAGGTTATCATGAAGGCCTCAAGTGTGCTTCAGGAAGTCACACAGCACCACTAGGCATCCAGTTTGCAGGAGATGCCTGCAGGTGGGACACAGTGCGGTCTGATTATGTTTTTGACTTCTGGGATTCTGATCATCACAAGAAAGGTCTATGTGTAAGCAGGGTCACAGGACAAGGATGTGGTTTGATCTACTCTGTGCTTTACTAAACCCACAAACTCATTATCCAGCTGCTCCTGTTTCCAGAGAGGAGCAAGAGGGTGAGAGCTCTCCCTCACTGTGACCCCGGAACACGTCCAGAGGCTGATGGACAGTGTCACTGTCTCCTGCTGTGTCGCTGCGATTTATGATGACTCTTTGTTGCTGTTTGAGCCAAGAATGGTGTCAGCCCAGATGTGACCTCCTGAGCCTGGATCCCCAAACACTCCCTATCTCCAAGCAGTGTTTATAGAGAATCACACTCTCTGCTCTTCTAATGAGTGGCACAGCACGATACAGAATTAATAGAATCTAAGTTATTAATTGTCTACAACAATTAGCCAGGACACCTGGGCCTTCAGGCACCTTGGTTACATGTGAGAGCCAATTATAGTCTCGTACATATTCATGCCACTTCATCCACAAACTGTGAGAGCTGCTTCCCCAGCTCTCTCCCCACCTCCTTAGATCCAACTTGCATCCAGCCTGCCCTGAGCACGGAAGGAGAAGCAGTTTCCTTTCCTTTCACGTTTCACTGAAATCAAATATTTGCTGTGACCATTATTGATGTAATGGAAATGCAGAATTAACGCATTTGACAGGCAAGAACAGAAATAGCCTGGCCAAACCTTGCTCGTGCCTTACAGGAGGAGGTGCAGAGGTCTTGCTGGACTTCTCTCCTTGCAGTCACCTGCTCTATCAACATCCAACTGAGCCTGATGAGAGATTTCTCATAGTCAGCAACTACTTTAACTCCATCTGAGACCACAATTACCAGCTCTCATGGTGTAGGTCAGTGTGGTCAGTGTATTGCCAGTGAGTCTGATGGATTTAGACTAGTATATATCCACTGAGGACCTTGATGGTAAGTGCTGAGTGAGACACTGCGCTGCACCGGGTGAGTCACATATTGCCTGCATGTGTCTGATTCCTGTGGATATGCCAATGCTTCACTGCTTCCCAAGGTTTCTGTGAGGTCACATCTATAAATGTCCACGTACTGTGCTCCCAGGAAAACAGTGATCCTGTGAATACATCACTGAAACAACAAGAGTTGGAGCTGGTCCTAGGATGTGTGCATGGGGCTGCAAGTGAGCTCCATGGGAGTCTTCTGAGTGCCTTCCCCACAGTAGGGTCAGAGCCTAGCTAAGCAGAGACGTGTGTCTTGGGAATCCATTAATCCACCAGAATGGCCAGTTAATATCTCGCTCACAACAGCTATCCAGGGGCTAACATGTTAAATCCATAACTTGCTCTCTAGATTTATTGTCCTGAAGGCTATTATGACTTCTTTGAGCTTTGGAGTGAAAAATAATGTTAGAAACACGTTATTTATCTGACACACTGGAGTGATTCCTCCTCAGCCATCACTGTCTGCTGTGGAAACAAATCCCCACTCTGTGTTTAGGAAACCAAGTTATTTCTGGTTGCTTGCTAATGTTTGCTTTTGGGTTTGTGCACCCAAACAACTTCCAGAAGGGGCCAGGCTGATTTTGCCTTTCCAGTCCTTTTTAATCATCTTCTTCACAGGCTGGTAAGAAAGAGGCTCATCATGATTTTGAAGTGACCTGTGGCTTGGGCTGCTTCACGTCGGTTAGGGACACCACCTCAGTAAAAATCACTACCAACCTAGATCCCGGTGGGCAGTGTGACCAGTGAAGAGTGGCTGTGGGCTGTGGAGGGAAAGGAGGGGGTGTTTTTAAATCAGAGAGAAATCGAATAAAGAGGTAACTTTGTGGCTTCAGCAGAAGTAGCCATGTGGGAAAGGTTCTGGTTTACACAGAATGTGCTTTAGCATCCTACATCATATTAACTTGTGACTAGGACACATTACTGGCCGCTGCTGGGCAGTGAAACACCGGTGCAGTACACACTGCACAGCGTGGTTCTCCCCTGTTCCTTTTGATTTATGCCATCTAACACCAGTAACTTGAAGAAAGTTCCTTCTCACTTAACACCGGTACAAGACCAAAAGCAGATTTCACATTCTGAGAAATGGGAAGACAGTGTAATGCAGCCTTCTGCTCGAGCCTGCTGCAAACACTCTGCAGTTCCTCTGAGTCTGCGAGGAACAAACCTTTCTGCTTTAAATCCACAAGCCTGTGAGCATCCCCAGGGCAGTGGGGGGACACCACAAACAGATTCATGCCTCCTCCATGTGCTATTCAGTGCCTGTTTTGTTTCCCTGCATAATTCCCTGAGCAACAACAGCAGCATGATTCCATTTGCCCACAATAAGTTCTTGACTCTGCCCCTCAGTTCATCAAGTTATTGCTGGTTTTAGACAAAGGTTCCCAGCATGTTGCTGTCTATGACTGGTAGATGCAAACACATAATTTAACCTCTCAGCTATCTGCTGTTTTCTTTCTTCCCCTTTGTCTGCTTCATAGTTCATAATTTCCCCCTTTTTATTGTGAGGATTCTGCTTGTGAGGGGAACTTTGCAGAAGGGAAAATAAACAGAGCAGTACTTGGTGTTATGCTTTCTGTTTAGAAGTTTGTTTCTTTTTCTTGTTCCATTGCATCAATATTAACACGTCAATTCACAAGCAAAATAAAGTATATAAATATACTCTTCTTCTTCTTTTTGAATCATAAAACTCAAAGTTATGGTTCCCACAGCAACTGTAACTCAACCTCAATGTGCACATGCATTAAAAGCAGGAAAATTATCACCCAAGGCGGCAATTGAATTTGTGTGAGGGGATTTTGTTACGGGCAGTGGAAGGACTGAGAGGGGTTGAAATCAGGTCTGTCTGAGACAAGACATTGCACCAAAAAGAAGGGATCTCAGAGATCTCAGTTTTGATGGACATAAATGTGATTCGACCTTGCAACACGCAGAAGCACTTAACTGAGGTGGTGTTACCTTTACTGGTTGAGCTCCACTGGTCTCAGAGGGGCAAAAGCACTCCAGAGCCAAAGGTAGTGCCGCTGAGCATACATGGTTCTCCATTGCACACAGCTGATGGGGTGACCCAGACCATGTAGAGTTGAAGGGTCTGACAGAAAGCCAACAGGTCTCCATGTAGTCCAGAGCAGGGCATGTACCATGTACCAGGACCACAAAGCTAGAAGAGAATCTACTGCATTTACATAGACAATCTGTCATCTGTCCCACTCCTCCCAGGCCTATATGTCAATATTTCAGCTGCTTTCTAGGAGAGGCACAGCTTTGAAATAGAGCTTAGAAAGGGTTGGAGCCTATGGGGATTCAGACGAAAGGCTGGGAGCAACTATAGGCAGGAGGTCTCAGTCCCTTCTGTACTCTGGCTGCCAAAGTAGCCAGTCACTGAAGGAAGTGTTTCAAGCACGAACTGCATCCCAGGGGGCTTTGGCTGAGTTATTCTAATTATTTGTACAATAAGATGAAAGAGTGGTGTGTTCCTGCCTCAGAAAGGCTTTAGCAAATAGAGTCCATCAGGTGCTGATGCTCCTGTGTGAGGCCTGAGAACTGAGAGCTAATTAGTCCTGAATTATACCCCTGACAAAGATGCAGCAAGGAAGCAGAAAAGACATAGCACATGCCAAAGTCCTTTCAAATGGCAGATCAAATAGGCACCACCACTTCAGAGGGCCAAAGATGCCTCAAGCACCCGCTTGGTATTTACCTTAAACAGCAAGGAGAAAGGCAGAGGAGGGCAGGAAAAGAGAAACATAAAAAGGCATGGCAGGACTGCCTCTCCTGAGTATTCCCTGTGCTTTTCCCATAGGAAAGGGGTTTTCCCTTGTATTCAGGCCTTTGGGATCCACACAATTGCTCTCAGCACTGTTTGCTGTCATTTTCCATTGGATGTACTTTTAACCAAGCTTCACAGCTCTTTTAAATAAACATGAAGGCAGCAGCTTTGGAGGATACAGCTGGAGTTTGCAGAGCATGCTGTTTGATGTGGTGCATGATGCAGGAGGTTGTGTGTGATCCTACAATTAAAGGCTGCAATCACAGCCCAGCCCAGAAGGATTAACACAGCTTTTGCTTTCATGTTTCCTGCCAGTGCCCGGCAGTGCTGGGGGCTCCTTTCACTCCTGCACAACCTTTCCTGAGTCTCCCACCAGTGCTGCAAAGAGGAGACTCTCCTCTCACCCCCTTCTAAACCTTCAGAAAGGAAGGATGTGCCAATAACCTGCTGCAGGGCAGAGAGGTATCTTGGCTTCTTTATCAGTGGCATGCACAGAGCCAGTGCCAATCAAAGCAATGCCTGAGAGGAGACACAGGCATGATGCGCTGGCCAAAGCAATTTCACACTGAGTGTGTCCTGCAAAGAGTCCTCAGTGTTCCACTTGCATGGCTTTATGTGATGAGTGCTGGGCAGTGTACACACTTTATGTTTCCCTCTGAAGTATGTATTGTTGTCCCTTTTCCAGCAGCACAGTCCTCATTAGACAAGCCATCACTATTACATGCTGGTGATCCCACAGCTGGTCTCAGCTGGACTAGGACACATTCGAAGCTTGGTGCTGAGTGGCTCTAACTTTGCAATGGTATGAGTGACACCACCTTCAGCTCACAGGAGTAGTGAGCTGAAAATTAATGGGTCTATCTATATCCCTCCCTTTCACACTTCTGTTTGTCTTTTCCTTCTTTATTTTCTCTTCTTCCCTCCTCTGCCTTTCTCCTTGCTGTTTAAGCCCACAAAGAAGTTCTAAAGCTTATCCTAGGGCATCAAAAAGACATAAAATCAACCCTTAGTCCCCTTGCTTCCATTCTGCAACAAGACATTTAATTGGGAAACACAGAAGCTGTGTCATAGCTGGGCCCAGTTTTGGCCTGAGGAATCACACAGCAGCCCCTGGGGCTCTGGTCCAGAGCAGAGCTGGGTCCAGGGATCAACTTAGCAACTCCTCTCTTTCTTTCCTCCTCCTCTTTCCTCACACCTGAGATTCATCAATCATGGCATAATCTGCTGCTCATATCTGGACAACTCTCTGCTAAAAGGCAAGTTTTAAGTGCTCAGGATAGCATGTTAACAAGACCCAGACCTCTGTTTACCCCTCTCCAAAGTGCCTGAGGCACTGTACATTCAGGAGAACGGTTTGCTCAGTTTCTAACTCAGAAGCAGCAATGCGGTGTTTAGTGCAGGCACACACTTGGTGCACAGCGGCAGCACAACAGGCTTCTGCATCCATGGGCCAGAGCTAAAACACAAGGCTAGAGTTACTGTGGGCTGTTGGCACCTAATGATGCAGACCCCAATAAGCATCCCCAGTAAGACTCATGCAGCAAGATCCCAATAAGCATCCAAAGAGCTGTGTGTCCCTGTCTTGTTCACAGTCAGATACCTGAACTGCTTTAGGTCCTTTGAACATTTTGCTAGCTGTGTTTCTCTTTCCATACATGCCTCCATAGCTTTGAACTGTTGTCCCAAAGCACAGTCAGTTGGGAATGCTTCAGACTTCTTCACTGGAGTGTAGGAATTAAGTTATTTAAAACTATTATCGAAAATCTGTGAGATGTAAGATTGGAAAAAGCTCAGCTCCTTTGCTGGCCCTTCCCTTCAGGATTTAACTAACCCGTCTCAGTGCAGCTCCATTCCTCTCGACCAGCCCCTCATCCCTGGGAAAAGCAGGCTAAATACAAGTTGCTAAATCCCTGAATTGTCCTGTCTTGTCCTAGCCATTCCCATGATGCAAAGCAAAGCCTCCAAGGCTGAATGCCACTGTGGCATGAATCATGTTTATCAGAACAAGAAACAAAGAAGGAAGAGAACAAAGGAAAAGGGAAAGAGGAGAGAAAACAAGAAAGGAAAAGACAAACAGAAGAGTGAAAGGGAGGGATACAGAAAGAGCCATTAATTTGCCTCTGTTTGCTCTGGGATTTAAACAACAAGCTGCAATGTCTCTGGTTTATCTTGGCCCCTCAGCTGTGAAATGTGCTGTGCTCCAGCGTCTTCTGAGCTTTAGAGATTTGCTGGGGAGGTAGGAATAAAGCAAGAAGCTCAGCAAACAGAGATAGCAGAGGAGGCTTCATACATCACACTCAGAGGAAATTCATTCCTTTCAGCGCTGCCCATGGGTGAAATTACATTATATTCTGTTTGGATAATTGGATGTCATATACCACCCGGCTTGTTATAGGATGGCAATTCCTTCCCTAAAGAGGCTGTTAGCAGCATCCCAGGACACAGAACAAGGCACAGGTCCCATGAAGTATAGAATAAAGAGTAAAGACACAGAGGGGTTGGGTCTGAGCAGTACTAGTTACAAACTGCACTCTCAGGGTCAGGTTAGTAATGGAGAGGGTGAAAAGCAGGACAAGGCATGGGATATGGAGCAAGAAGAAGATGAAGAAATGAAAGGGAAGGGAGCAACTCTAAAAGAGGAGAGAAAAGGAGGAGGAGAAGGTAGCAGAAGGAGCTTGGCTTCAGAATGTGCTTTCTGGTTTTATGAACGTGTCTTTTAGTGCACAAACATCTCTGCGTGTCTCTCTACAGACCTGGCAGGACTCACATGGTAGACATTGGCTCTGGTGTTCCTGCTGCGGCTTCGGGGAGCAGCCTCCACCTCTACAGGGAGGACTGCTTAACTTGGAGATTTTTGCCTGCACAAACACAAAGCGTTTCCTTCTGAAACCGGAGTGTGGGATGCAGAGGTCTTTTAGCTAGAAATTCACTGGTGGACAAGCCTGTCCCACACTGCAGGGCAGGTCATTTCTCTTAACCATGGAGAAATAGAGCTGTTTTCTTCCATCTCTGGTGCTGAGGATCACAGAGGCATTTGGAGTCTCCCAGCCATGCCTTGCTGCGTTTTATAGTCACCACTTCCCTACATTTTGTCTAAAATGCCCCCAGCTCCCCCCTTATCATGTCTTTTCTTGCAGCTACTCTCTCCACTTCATTGATGGCTTTTTAATGGCACAGTTAGAGTTGTCAACATAAGCCAGAGGCCAATTTCATGTGTCATATTGTCCCAGCGCAGCCCAGGAGCTTCATCTGGCTCAAGCAAACTTCTTCTATTGAAATAATCTCTGCTCCCTGCTAGTTATTGAATTGTCTTGGCTCAGTGGCCTCACTCAATATCAACTTTTCATGCTTAATAACTGGTGCTGGAGAAAAGCGTTTCATTGAATAAGTGTTTAATGCCACACACGATTAGGAGATGCAGAGATGACCTAACCAGGCGATTCAGCTTGGAGCTGCAACTGCTCAGATGAGGCACAATTAGGAACATGTTCTAGACTGTGGATATGCCTGCAAAGTTACTTATGGGAACTAGACCCTTCCCTTCCATCCCATACACTTCCATCTTCAAGGCCCAGAAACAGATATTAGCACTTACTTTTCCACCTGAGGTATGCTATTCCCCCATGCAATGTATTTTAGCCTTAATTTTTTCACCTGAGATGTGCTATTCCCGCATGCAATGTATTTCTTCAGAAATCTGTATTTCTGTCAGTTGATTGCAACAGTTGCTGCAATTCTCTGTTTAACTTGCTGAGAGGCATCAAGTTTGGAAGGAATTTCCAACCAAGCACAAATAGGCAAATACCTGGTTTCACTCGAGCCTTTACATGTCAGTGTGTTGACGGCTGGGCCCCAAACCACATATTCATTTCCTGATGAGAGCAGAAATTCAGATACTGACTTGTGACCATGGGTCAATAAGCTGACATAAGCTGCAGAAGTAAAGCATGCAGCACATAGGGATTTATTTGCCTGTCTGCTTGTCTCTATCTATCTACCTGTCTGCCTACTGCTACCTGCTTACGGATTTGTCCACCCAGTGCTGTCAGTCCTTCATACCAGGATGCGTAACAGATAAAATATTTAGCCTCCAAAGGCTCTCTGCAGATATTCCCTCTTACATGTATGGGAAAGTGAGATTCAGATTAAAAAGAGAGACCAACCAACAAATAACTTTAGGAGTGAAGATGAGAGACAGAACCCCATTATTGTGGGGGAGCTTCTAAGTGATTTCCCCATGGCACTCTTGAAGCGAGTTCTCCCAGCTCAGGGATTACTGTCCTGAACTGATCAACTTTCCTTCCTCTGGGTATTTAAGTAGTTACCAGCACTCTGCAAATGCCTGTGCTCTCTGTGCTCACGGTGATGGAAATCCTGTCTTCAAGCTTTTCCTACAAAAGTGATTTTTCCCACTTCAAATTCACTAACACAGTAATCTACCACATCTTCATACAGATCACAGGCTGCTCTCAGGAGTGATAACGAGAAAACTTGCTCAGTGAAACCTACATTCATCCCTTTCTCTGACTCCCTCATCCCTCTTCTCACAGAGCCTTCCCCACAAACTCTTCAGCACATCATTTTTAACAGGATTTGGATAGGATTTGTTAGCAGCTGTCACCCCTTCACCCCTGCACACAGCCTGCACTCTGCTCTTCCCCATACACCAGCATTGATCCAGCCTCAGCAAGATGTATTTCATTTTCCTGGAACTTCTGATCTGCCTGTTTGTTCCAGAGGAGGGACCAGATGAGAAATGTGTTCCCTGTCTGCAGTGATATTCTATGTGCAAGAAATTGATTTGCTATGATAGCTACAAACTTGCCTATCTGGAAAGCCAGCAGTGCCCTGAAGAGCCTCCTATTCCTACCTAAAAGACGCCTGTAAATACAGAGAATAAGCCAGAAGAAAACTCAGCTCACCTCTGAGCCTGTTAGTTGGGTACAGCAGGACAGGGTTTTTCCTCTGGGCTAAAGGCTGAGGGGCTGAATTCCTTGAAAGGCGCAAGGAATTCAAGGCCAGGTTGGACAAAGCCTTGGGTGACATGGTCTAGTGTGAGGTGTCCCTGCCCATGGCAGGGGGTTGGAACTGGATGATCTTAAGGTCCTTCCCAGTGCAAACCATTCTATGATTCTACGGACAAGCAGAGGCACAAGCAGAAGAAAAGCTGCAAGACAAGTTTGGAAAATGAACATTTTTGCTGCTTTAAGCTGCTACAAGTGTTGAATCTGCCTAGAGTGATGGATCCACGCAGGGGTTGTCAGCGATGCTGAAAGGCATCACTGGAGACTGAAGGTTCCCCTGACTTAGTCTTGTGTGTGCTGAGAGAGCTGCTCTGCTCCCTGCAGCAGAGTCGTGGCTGGGGAGGGACACAACTGCCGCTGAAACTGTGCAGTGATGTGACATGCAAGGATGTCTGCTCTTTGTGAGCCTGTTCCTGCTCCACTGAAGCAGGAGGAGGTTTTGCCACTGAGAAGAGAGGAGGTGTGCCAGGCCCCCCCCATGGTAAGAGCCATGAATGCAATGGGAATGCACACGCACTGCCAGGCAGGGGTGCAATCGCATCCACTGCAGCAGGACACATCTCTGCCACTGATGAAAAACAACACCACAACTTCTCAACAGCTGGTCAGGATAGAAGGGGTGTCTATGCTACACATGCGCCTTCTCCATGACCAAATGTCATGCTGTGCTCTCATTTGGATGGAGGAGTGCTACTGAGTCACCTCCATGCCTGGAGCTATGGCTCAGCCTTTGATCTATGACAATAAATACATTATTTCTCTGAGGTGTCATGGAGAGCTTCCATCTGACAGCTTACCCTGCTCAGCTTTTTCAGGCTGCTGGGATCACTGATCAGGATAGCCTTCCTGCAACCAGAAGGATAATCAGACTAAAGTCTTGCTTCTTGGCTGCAAGAGGATGCAAACAGCATACCCAGACAATGCAATCTCTAAACTAAGAGGCAGTGATGCTGATGTAAAACTGTGGATCAGACGGTGCCCCTTTTCCTCTGTGAGGAATGTGGAGGTCTTTTGGGTCCACAGAGTACAATACTTGAAAAGTGAGTTGGCCAACTTTAGGCCTGCACAGACCAAGACATGGACATGACTGCTACGAGAGACCAAGACTATTCCCAAAGCCCATCACTGTAAGCCCTGGCTGAGTGATTGCAGAGGGGAGGGCTAAGAAGAAGGGAAAAGTGATGGTCAAATTCCATGAGGAGGGAAATGGCTATTTCAGTCACCGTGAGCTCTCCTCTCCCAACTACAGAGTAATGAGAGAAATCCATGGCCTGCGATGGTCTCCCCCAAGGCACCATCAGCCAGTGGAGACTGCCCTGAGTTGGCCCTCACCTATTTGGCTGTTCAGTTCTTTTTTGCAGGCAGCTCTGCTTTCGCAGTGATTGCACAGGTGTTGCTATCTGTAAGCCAGTGGGGATCTGGACACTCAGCATCATCCTCCATAACCATGAATATTTCATTTTTAATGAAACAATTGGGAGTCTTTTTCGTTTGCTGATTTCCTCTCAGCCCCAGCGCTGCTGCGGCAGCAGGAGGGAAGAAAGGGGCAGCAGAACTATCACAGATATTATCAAAGTGAGATTCATAAGAATCCCAGGCAGCAGGGACTTCTCTAGGAAAAAACTATCTTGATTTCTCAGCTGCTTTGGGGTCCCTGGAAGAACTTCAGTTAATAAGAGTCTGCATCTTGAATAGGATCATTTCAGAAAGACTTTAGTCAGCTGTTTCTTCGCCACTTCCCTTCCTCACTTGGTGTATTATGCATGCTAGGATGTGCACAGTGAAGCAAGATGGCTTCTTTCTTCCCAATCTGATCTTCACAGTGATAACTATGCACGCTGGCACTAAAAAGACAAATCATTTGGATGAATTTGGGACTTTATTTCACTGTTTGTTTGTGGGCTGAGAAACTTGCCCCAGGTGAGACTGTATTGCACATGGTAATGAAACACAATTCCCTGTTCTTCTTCATCTCAGATGAGAATAAAGAAACCTGAAAGTCCTTGAACAGTGAAGGAGAGGGAATTAAAACCAGATTCAAAGTAAAAGGAGAAAAAGACCTTTGAAAGAAGAGAAGGCACTGGCAGCTTATTTTGCTGTTAAAATCAGCCATTATTTCAGAGGCTTCCAGCCCTAGCAGATAACTAATGAAACTAAGGTGAGGATTTGCTGCTAAATATTTGCTCAAGCTACAGGGAAAGAAGCTGTGCCAAAACCACCTGTAATTTTATGGGCAAATAAATCAAGAAAGAGAGGCTTCAGTTCCTCAGACGACAAAGGGGAAAAATACCTCTTTTTACAACAGGGGGTTTTCAGTCCTGGTAAAAATCCATAGCTCTCCAACGCAGCCCACTGCCAGTACCTGCCTGTGCACTGTTTAGAATACTGGGGCCATCTTTAAAGCACTTTGGGGCTGTGGATAAGGTAAGCAGGAGATAGCAAGAAGGTGACATTTTCAAAGCTGCAGGTGGATTTGGATGCTGCAGCTGTAAACGTGATCATGGGAACCTGAAACAGGAGTAACAGGCGTAGATGAATCCGTGGTGGCAATGATGGTCAGATAGGACTCATGACGTGACATGGGGTGTGCTGCACGTGGACTCTGCGGAGCTCTCTGGGCAATTTACTTCTCTGATTAATCTGATTCATTTCAACTTGTATGAAAGATGCTTTGTGGATTTTCCAGCTCTGGCAGTTTCTAAAACCAAAATTAACAAGAGTCAGCTCAAACTGCAGAGACAGGCAGCCTGGTTGGAGCCTTTAGCTGTGGTAGGCAGAAGGACAGAGCGGGTGATCAGAATGTGGCTTCCAGCTTTAATGGTCATGACTATGTGCTTCATTGGGTGACATGGTTTAGTGTGAGGTGTCCCTGCCCGTGGCAGGGGGATTGGAACTGGATGATCTTAAGGTCCTTTCCAAACCTAACTATTCTATGATTCTATGGTTATGCAGAGGCATAAAGGTACGCCAGCTTTAGCCACAAAGGTGGACATCTAAAATCTAGCAACAGTACATTCAGAAACTAATCCACAGGATGCTTACAAGTAGACTTAGCTTTTAAAAAGGACTTGAAGCCATACTAAGCAAGCTACAGGAGGGATGTGTTCAACGCTTTTTATAATAGTCAAGCTCACAAGTTATTTAGGGACAATCAGGCCAGCCTTAGGTGCTTTTACACTTGAGTCAAACTGGGAAGTGCCTTCCCTTCAGCTCTGAGCTGTATGCACAGTGAGCAGCTATTAAACCTCTTACTGCTCCAGGCAGCCACTTGCCTGACGACAATTGCCCCAGGGCCCAAGAGAGTGCAAGCTGGAAATGCCATTTGCAGGAATGGCACGTGCAACTAAACTAAGCTGCAGACAAAACACAAGGGTGATCAGCTCCAGCCCTGCAGGACACATCAGCACCATCCCTTCCTCATGCCATGGGATTTACATTTACTGTTAGGCACAGTACAACTTTTTTTGATGCATGTATCACTAGCCTATGAGAGAGCAGAAGACAAAACAGACTTCCAGTCAAGCCTTCCATGGCAATTCCCAGGAATATGGGAATGAGTGACACAGCAATAGCAGGTCATCACATCTGCACTGACAGTGCTGAAGAATGGGGTCAGCAGAGAATCCAGAGGTTTTGCAGGGGTCTTGAACTCCGCAAGCAATTGCAGGTTAGTGTGTGATAGACTGAGAAGCCACACTGAGGAGACAGTTAATAAAAACAGGACTAGAAGAATCAATGTGTTCTGACACACCAGTGACAGATTGGAGAGAGGGACAGATTTAATATCCCTAGCATTATCTTTTCCCAGCCTGAGGGCCCTGAAATTGATTGGATAAATTAAAGCATTGCTATGGATGACACTAGAGTTAAGGTCGTATCAGCATTTCCATCTTAACTCCCTATATCCTCTGAGGATGTTTTTTTCAGGTTGGCACAGAAAGCTTACTCCTGTGCTACAATTTAGCCAAGGAGATCTCAGCTCCTGTGCAATTTTACTATTGTAATTTTCAAGAAGAGAGAAAAAGGCAAGAAAAGGAGAGAATTACAGCAGAAGCACTGCTGTAATAGATAGCTCGATCTGGTGTGCTTTTGAAATCAAAGGATGAACAAGCCATGTCAGGCTACTCCTAAAACTACCATGTGCTCATTCTATGCCATGGTCAATCTCCCTTTGCAGAAAAACAGACTTTGGAAAGACAAATGTGCAGAGAACGCACAAGAAAAGAAAGCTGTAAGCCAAATGAATCCCCGTGTAGCTTCACTTGCATGCAAAATCAGTCATTCTTTTGTTACTAAAAGCAGCTAAGGTAATTGCAAACGAACACTCCTCCACTTTTATTCTTTATTATCTCTTGGCAAGTTTCTCTCAGAGTCATCAATAAGATTTTATGTCCAATTGCTTGAATAGAGTCAGGTGCTATGACAGAACTGAGCCCTTTATTGAGTTGGCCCGATCAGTAGTATTCCCAGGGCACCTCTCACTCCTATAGAAGAAGTATAGAAGAAGTGGGTCTTGGAAAATGCTCAAAATATTCTTTAAAGCACTAGGTGCATTCATCCGAGGGAAAAAACTAACCTCTGCACCTCAGAAATGTCTCTTGCAAAATGAGATTTAAAACTGCACTGTACCATTTTCACTTTTATAGGCTGTGTCGTCATCCTCACTCCTGTATCACACACTGATGGGTCACTAACATATCAAACACTACCAAAGTGCTACCCAAACATGGTGCACACAGCTTAACAAATAAGGGGCCAGCAGACCATGCTCTGGAAGTTGTGTACTACACATAATAAAGATTGTGTAGAGCAAATGGGCTTTGCTGCGCAGTCCTCTGCATTAGCGCTTAACATCACACCCTCAAGGAGAATGTCAGCTCCAACAACATCAACAGCAAAAACTTGTTTTCCCTCATATTTTTATTCCGTTAAACTCACTGTGCACAAAGCTCCATTGCCAAAAATTGGGAGCACTTAGCACATTGCTCATTTTAGCAATTACCCATCTGACTCCAACTCCCTCCTTATCTTTTTAGCAGCATCTAAATGGCATGGGGGAGCAGTTTCAACCTTCTCTCTTTGTGAAGAAGCAGGTGCTCAACAACTTCACACAGCATAGTATTTCACCAGACAACACGACAGGGAAATGCACCCCCTTTCCTGATTGACAACTGCCAAAAAGCAGAAAGATTGCTGATAGCTGCATCCCGGGATGCTTTGGGATAAATTGCACATGAGAATGTACTATATGACTGCTGTTGTCTTTAATGGGAGTCACTTGGCTAAAGCTCTAAAGAGATGCTTGGAAAATTATGTGGTTTGGTGTTTAAAAATGAGAAAGATGTACATGAAATGGTTCAGGTCAGCATCCAACTGAGATCCAAGGCAAACCAAGCTGGGACATTCAAAGGAGGCACATTAGTGAGCACCCCACCTCTACGCCAGCCAAACAAGGCGTGTTAAAGTCAAAGTATCTGAGTCACCCCTGTGTTAATCTATATTTATACCATCCATTTATCAGGGTAAGCACACCAGTGATTCAGGCTCTCAGCATCAGCCTCCATGGGGACTTCAGTCACTCTGTCACTTGTATCTCAGTCCACACGCTGTTCGCCCATGAATTCAAATATAGATTGAACGTCAATGCCTCTTCCCACAAATCAAGGCTTCTCATTTAAAACATTGCACTTGCATGTTAAATAGAGAGCAATTAGACACTCAAAGGGAGGACAAATCTGATTTGACTAGAAGGATATGGAGAAAATAAATGCAGGGCTGTAGCAGTATGGAAAAAAAGCTTTTCACACTGTTTAAGGTGGAAGCAGAATGGTCCTGCTCTTTGCATGAGTCCTTCACATCCTCCTGGTTTCACTGTTCCTTAGGTCACCATTTACACCAACATACTAATAGCCACTCGGGTGCTCCAGCATCCTATACATATCACGTGTGTGCAGGGGACGCAGACTTCACATCCAATGTACCTGTACTGGTCATTTTTAAATCACCTGCTAACGTGGTAGGAGTGAGCTTACAAACCCTGCTTCCTGATCAATGTAAATTGTGGGTTTAATCTACTACCACACAGCTATCACAGCCCAGAAATGCCTTTTTGGGAATAACAGGAGCCTTCTGACAGGTTTACCTAAATAAAACAACACAAGTTGGATAAGCAATCTTCGGAGGTTACTCTTTAAACATCAACAGCTCATAGCATCCACAGGCAGTGGAAGGTTATGAATCTCTCTGTGGAGGTTCATGCACTCCTTTAGTTTTAGGCTGAGGGAGCAGATGGCAGCAAACTTCCCTTGGACACACATAGTAGAGTCTGAACCACCCTTCATTACAGGCTTTGAGAATGTTAAATAAACTAGGAATTAATCTAAAGATACATGACAAAAGATTTCTTTCCTTCCATGAGGTCTGGGTTTTCCACCACATCCAATATCACTACCAAGGAGCCAGAAGAGAATAGAAGGTGAGAGAAAGACTAAGGGAGGCAGGAGGAAAACCAAAATTCAGCATCCTGGCTGTGATTTTAATTAGAACCATGCAAAATGTAATTAATGACACCTCAAAATAGGAAAGCTCACATACTTTAGGGTACAGTTTCAGGTTTGCAATTCATCCCAGGCTGAGCCACAGGCTTGCCAAGATGTGTAAGATTTTGGAGTAAGCTTGAGTCCAATGCAACATCAACGAAGACCCAATTCCTGACAGAAGGTGGCAGATTTAAACCTAGCTTCAGTTGTGATCAGACCTCTGAAAATGCATGATTTCCCTTCTGAAGCCTGGAAACAAGCCAGTTTACAAGTGCTGGTGCTAAGCCAGGTGGAATTAGCAATTTCAGCTAATGATCTGTTTGCACTCAAACCAAAAATCAGGAGATCCTCAGTGAAATGCAGCTGGAGAATTGAAGGAGAGTCACCTCTGTACACATGCCCTGATCCTGATGCATTTCAGCTATGGACTAGTCTAACCACACTGACTCCTCCTTTAATGTAGCACAACAGGAAACAGTCTCTAACCTCATCTGATTTGGCTCTGGTTCAAGCTTTGATCTGGAGCCTGCTAAGGACAACAAATCTTGACTGTTGATTGAGAAAACCCTTTGATGCTATCTGGTTTTCAGGGCAGAACTTGGCTGAGTTAATATATATCCCCTGTGATGACCCTGGGAGCATGAGCTTTTATCAATGGCCTGTCTCCTCAACAACAGTTGGCATCCTATTGCTGGGTGGTATCCATCAGGGATGCCTGTCAATGTAAGGACACATGAGGAATTCTTCCTCCCTGCTGCAGCTCACAGTTCTTCTCTCACCCAGTATGGAGCTGCTATGTCAGAGACATGAGACAGCCAGACTTGGTTTTGACTGAGGATCAAGTCAGTGCTGTTTAGCCAAACTCCCTTCACAGCCCAGTCTCTTTATGCTTCCGAAGTAACTTTTTACTGGTGTCGCTGTAACAGATTGCCCTATTGTACTGCAAACAATAAAGTGTGTTTCAGAACAGCACAGAGCATCTGAAATGGTCAGCTAGCACCTCGTATGCTGGGAACTTAACTGCAGCTGCACAAATTGGTTTGAAAATGTGTGATCCCAGGGTTCTTTCTTATAAAAGGTCTTGAAAGAGGTTACACTGGAGAAATAGCTTGAAGAATAGTTAGGTGACAGGCTTGAAACGTCGGGCACTTGCTACTCTCACCACCTCAGCTATGAATTCCAGAGAGGGAAAGGCTAAGACTACAGAGTCCTGATGGTGCCTTCGGTCAGGCCCTCGAAACACTGCTGTTTCTCTATCTGTATAACAGGTAATGACATCTAAGTTTTGCAAACTTATTGTCTGGCTAAACTGACTGAATGCTGAGACCTCTGTAGAAGTGTAAGTGCAAAGAAATCTCAGCAGCCACTTAAAATCAGGCTTTAAGATTGAAAAACTCACTAGATTTTCAGTAGCAGTGTGGTACCTCCATAGCCAAGGTCCTTTGCATACTCTGTGCCCAAATCCTGTAGCTCTAATAATCAAGGGAATGCTTAGTCTTCAAGCTGTAATATTTCCTGCCTTTTAGGATTCATCCCTGACAATAATTAAGTCTCATAAGGATGAGACTTAAATAAGCAGTAGCCTTTGGGGACAGTATTAGAGTGCTAACTGTGTTTGTGGTTTAAATATTAATGTCAAAGTGTAATTACCATCCACTAAGTTTCAGGCTGGTGTTTGAAAACACATTTAACTAAGCAGGAAGACTAAGCTGTACCAGTTGGAAGCTTCTATATGGAAAGGATTAAAACTTAGAGCCAGAACAATTTCTCACCCAGTAAAGAGCATAAGGAGACATAATTGATGGGTGTTCTCAATGCAGTCCCAGTGTGTGGTGGTTTCCCACAGCTGGCTGACTCCAGGCAGAGCTCCCAACCTCTTTACATGGCGTGGCAAGGCATAAGCCTCAACAGCAGCCCTGCTATAAGATCTCATTGCAGGGTGGGTTGTGGATGTTGTGTGTCTACCTTACAGTTGCTAGGTCCCAGAGGAAAAAGCCTCATCAAATTGAATGCCACTGCCCTTTTCTCCTTAGAGCCTCTTTGCTTATTCCCTGAAGCCTGGGCAAGCATCCTGCTGTTCCCAAGATCTCTCTGGGTCTGAGTGAAGAAGCACATAGGTATTAGTTCACTTATCACATCTGGACTCCCTGTGTAGTCTTGTGTGCTGCTGGAATTCTCAGCGAACATTTAACATCTGCCAGATTTCAACCTGTGGAAGTGTACAGAGCATAGGGATAGTAAGAGCAGAAAGGAGAAGGGTGGTGCATGCAAATTAGGGTTTGAATGGGAGGGAAGGATTCTGTGTCTGCTAGTGCTTGCTAGGAAACAGCTTGCAATAGAGCCACAAACTGTGAGCCAGACACAGTAACATTCTACACTCCCGCTAGGTCTTGAGCATGAAACAGGAGAGGCTTTAAGCCATTTCACTTCATCTGTGTTCGTTTCAGACAAATAGAGCAGAAAAGTGAAGGCAGAGAAAGTGGAAAGAGGGCATGAAATGGAGCTGACTCTGTAATAGCTCGGTTAGCCCAGCCACTAGTTACAAGCATTAATAACATATAAGCTATTCCCACTACTCCCAAACCTTTGTGTGATGTTAAAAGTGTGGACAGGAGGAGAAAGCAAGAAAGTAGAGAGCTAATGCAAACAAATACCGCAGAGTGCTGCCCAGAATTAATTCCCTTTTCCTACACACTGCTACCCTGTCCCTCCAGGGATCTCTCCTCTCCAAGGAAAGCTGGAGTGTCCCTGTTCAGGACCTCCTTCCATCAGAAATGATCCTTGTGTCCTGGGTGGGATCAGGTGATCCCTGCACCTTCTCAGACCTTTGCACAATAGATAAGGGGTTAAAGATGATTCCTCTAACGCTGCCCTATGCCTCTGGGGACAGCAGAGCTCTGAATGGCCATGCAGGTCTGGTGGGCCACAAATAAATCCTTCATTCAGCATCTATTGTAAATCCCAAGGGATCTACTGGGATTTGGCAATTTACTCCAGCCAAGGTTTAGATGATCAAAAGAATTTCTTCAGTCAGATGAAACCAGCCAAAACCTCAAAATACAGCCCCTCAGTAGGATGAAGCCACCATTCTTTCCTTTTGGGTTTATGTGTCTTTATCGTGTCTCTAAGAGAAGGAGGAAAGAAGGAAAAGTAAAGTTTAAAAGCATGGATAAATTCTGCCTTGCTCAGCAGCTGCCCTGAGACACAGCTATCTCCAAGCTCTCAGTGACACATTAGCCCTTCAGAGAGACTGATCGATAGCCGGATTGCTGGGAAAGACTCATTGCCAGTGCCCTAATGACCAGTGAAACCTGCCAGAGGAGCTGCAAAATTAACTGTGGTTCTAAATAATTAAGGGTTAGGTGAGTGTTTCCTTCCATTAACTATTTCAGTTGGCACCTTAGCTGCAGATTCCTCCCTTCCTTTGTACCTTCGGCTGCTTCGGGATGTGATGCTGCATCCCCTGGGTTCTGCCGCTGGCTCCCTGCTGGCAACACGCAGGATCTCAGACAAACCTGGTGCATGTTTTAGGAGGAAACAGAGTCATCCAAAACAGTTTGGAAAACAGAGCCTTCCTCTCTCCCTGCCTCTGTGTTTTCTCCAGCAAAATGGCTTCCTGCTTTTTGGAAAGTGCAAGGAATCTTTGCTAATGCTTGGAAAGGAGCTATGGAGCAGGGATGATAAATGATAAGAGTGTATTTCCTGCCTGCCCCCAGTCCCCGGCTCTTATACAACGCCTGAACTGTGCCCTTATTGTTCTCTTTCACCATGGGGCAGATCCAGCAAGGTCCAAAGCATTTCCTGTCTCCATCCTAATCCTGGCTGTAACTGTGGAGTGAGAGTAATAAAAAGTGATATAAATACTCAGTAAAAGCCACCTTTGCTGCAGTCACTGGGAGCTGAGGGCTGTGTATGCTTCTTAAAGGAAACTCAGCACAATACAGTATTAGGCCCTGTTTGCTCTTCTGTCTCTAGTTCTTTCTGCCATTCTTTTTTCAACTTAGCTGGTCTCCCTCTCCCTTTCCAGGTATATTCATCCTTTCTGTTCTGTATTTTCCCCAGCTGGGAGGACAAAGCATTTCTTGCCAAACAACGTATACATTATCTGCCTGCCTTGATCTAACTTGATGTTGGATCAGGTATTGTTTGTCATCCCACAGGCAGTGTGTGATCTGACATAAAAGTGTAAAATGGCTTAAAGCTTGAGCTGAGTGCATGGGGCTTATCCAACAGAAACGCAGCCATGTGTAACAGAGTGTAAAAATCATATTTGTCCTGCCAGAAGAACCAGGACTGTATTGATCTTGTACAGTAACTGGAATCACAGCTGCAGGTGGCATCTGGAGATGCCTGCAGAGCAGGCAGGTGCTAAACATGGAATGGCAGGCTAGGAATAAACCTTCAATCCTTCCTCCTGTAGAACATCTTTCCAGGACAAAGCCCAGGCTAATCAAGGAGCTGCCCACGGTGAAGTGACTCTGCAGGTGTGCAGCAGTGTTTGCTGAATTCACACACAAACCAAAGAAACACATGGGAAGAACAAACTGAGTGAGCTTATAATAATAAAACAAGAATGGAGAATGGCCCTGCTCCCGTCCTAGCTGTGACAGAACTAAATCATCACCACACCCTCCCTTGCTATCACTTCTGTGGCAGGGAAAAAGACACAACAGCATCAACAAAACACTGATGTCCTGATAATCTGCTCCAGAATTTGCTGGGGATAGGAAGTGTCTCACTCCTGGCCTGTCTGATGATGAACAGTGCATTTCCAAGGCTGCTTGCCCCTGCCTGTCAGCCAGCATTGAGTGGAACAGCAATGCTTTGGCAGAGAGGCTTTTTTAATCCTTGCGCAGAACTGAATGGTTTACTGAAGCAGAAGTGTAGATAATGTCTCCTGAATTAGTGGTTAACATTGCAGTTCAACCTTTCCTCAAGCCCACGGAGGAGAAAGGAGAAAACTCCAAAATGTAAGGTTACACTGAGTTGAGGCCATCCCCATGTAATGTGAGCATCCCCTGCTCTTGCATGCATTTGTGCCTACAGCATCCTCCTGACTTCACTAAGAGAAGACCAGCTCCAGTGAGAGCAACGGGGCAAGAGCCAAATCATCTTCTGAAGGCTTTTCAGTTTCAGTGGCAACCACTAGCAGCATCTAACAGAGATGAGAATCCAGACAACTCTCTCTGATTCTGGAAAAGGGGGAAAAAAGCAGCACATCATTAAACAAGAATCTTCCATAATAATTAGAACTCATTTGTCTGTCAGTGCAGGTGACAATCCATCAGGCTGTCATCCGCCTTGACAGATGTCACCCCTTGAGACTGATACATCAGAGAGCAGAGTGTTGCCTGAGCTGCTCTGCCTTGTACTGCTCTCCCATGCTTATGTCCTAGTCACCACATTTAAAGCCTTCCCCAGCTCTTATGTGCATTTGATATTCACAGCTATCCATCTAGGTCTTTTGATTTCACCCTACAACATGCCTTTGGCTGCCAGTATCCTCCTAAGATGGATTTCCTCGTCAGATTTTTAATGCAAGAGTCATTGAGGTGGGAGTTCTGGGGCAGGGCCTCCTCTGGTGTCATATGGAAGAACTCCAGATGCATCATCTAATGCCCCAAACCTGTCACTTCAGTTTTCCACTGCATCTCTCCTCTCCCTGCCTCTTCCACACACGCTGCAACCCTCTCTCCACACTTCCTTGTTTATTCCTTGTACAACTTCTTTCTTTCAAATACAAATGCCTCATTATTACTGGCCGCGGCAGGACATAGGGATACCAGGCCAGGCATAGAAGAAGATGTTTCCTCCAACATTCGTGATGGAGTTATTCCTGCGCATAGTAGGACTGAACATAAAATCAAGAATTCCAGTCAGGAAAGAGGCCACAGTCTCTGAAGGGAAGGACAGAGTGTTTACCACTGGGCCAGGAAGTGAGATCTCAAACTGTACTAAAGAAAAGCAGGTCATTCTTAAGCCTGCAGAAAGGGAAGCTGCAATGCAGGGCTGGGTTAGCCATTACAGTAAAGAGAGCCCCTGACTTGAAGCAGACAGATTTTTCTTTCTTTGATACTGGTACAAATCCAGGATGAACACCATGATTTCACTGAGATTACTTCCCATTCATACTGATGTAAATATTGCTAATACTTGGTTTCTTACCGTCAGGATGAGCACCCTGCAACAGAATATAGCCTGTGCCCTGCTGCTGCTGAAGTTCCCAAGTAGAATATAGGTTTTAAAGATCAGTACAGCATTTTATCAGTTCTTCTTCCTTGTCCTCTCTGTCCCTCTCTCCAGATCTCATTTACAGCTGAGGGAAGGGGAAAGAAACAGCATCAGCAATTTCTGTCTACAGTGAAATACAAACTCTTCTTCCCCAGCTTCCTTGTGAAGCAAACCCTGGCTAACTGGCTGCTTCCTCCCTTTTCATGGGAGTGACAAACATCTAGTGGATGATTAGTGCATCAGACAGAGATAGAAACTCTTGGTGTACCATTTTGGTGCTCCCAGAGCACTGCAGCTTGTCACAGTGACTGTGACAGACACTCACTGGATTCAATGTGGGCTCTGGAGGGAGTCCAAAAGTATCTTTGCACTGGAGCATGTTCCAGCTTCCTGCTGAAATAAATGTATGTGCTGCATGGTGCAGACAATTACTGTATAAATCACTGAGAGCAAAATCCAGAGTCCCAAGCCTTTCACTCCAAAAATAGAGCTGCTGCAGCTTAAGCTAAAGCAAAATCCCTTGAGCTTAATGCCATACTAATTCCTTTACCTTGCCTAATTTGGTTGGGACAGATGGATGGACATAGATAAAGACACATACATACTGCTGTTCAGGTTTTGCATAACTTCTAAGCATCCCTATTGCTTTAGCAGATGTATTATAAGGAAGACCAAGATTTTCCTTCATTATCAGTTTCATGTTATCACCCGTTTCTCCCGTGTTAGCTCATTTGACACTCCTTCCCGCTCTAAGGGACTCCCTGATATAATCTCCTAAGTACAAGCACTACAGCTACAACGTTAATTGGTATTTATGCTGCAAACACTGTGTAACTACTACATGATCATTTGCAAGTTTCTTTAGATCAGTCATTAATGATATTTAACATTGTCAAGTTATTACATCCATAATTGCTACACAATTCAGAGTGTTCAGGTCCCCTGATGAAAAAGCAACCCAGAAAATGTAAACAGTCCTGACTATGCTGTAGCATTACTCCAATTGGATGGGATCATTGTGGAATTCCACTTTCCATTATCATGTAAAAGTGAATATTAGCAACTGGTTTATCCTGTTGCCTTCCCCTTCCATGCAGCTGAAGCCTGGCTGCAGTGTGAAGAGCCAGCTTTAAACAAGCACATAGGAGCAAGAGAAGCATAAACTGCAGTATGGGCTGCACATGCTTTCCATGTGCCCTGGGTGTGTGCAGCCCGCCCCTGCTTACAAACATCCCACTGCATCTTTCTGTGAATGCAATCCCCTTGCATCCTGCCTGATGTCAGATTAGACAAATCCTTTATCCTGCCCAAAGTCCTTTGGATGAACAGCACTTCATCAACTTGCTTCTGTTTGGACTTTTATGGAAGAGGAGGCTAGACTTCAAGTGGCTGCCGTGGTAGAAAGGAGAACAGCTAGTTTTCATGACTACCCCTTGCCATGAACTGAAGTACACTACTTCTTCAGCTGCTTGCCTACAATACACTTGGCTACCAGGCTGTTTTTCACAGGGTTATCCAATTGCTTCCCCAGTTGTGTCTAGGGAACATCTTCTAAAGATGAGTGTTCAATGTGCAGCAGTTGAGGATGACAGTATTGCATCTTCCCTGCCAACTTCCCCCTGCCTGCTCTCTCCGTATTTGTCTCAGCTGTAAGAATATATGAGTGTGTCCTGTGCATTCAGTCCCTTTGTGGCTGTGAGTGCTACCATCACTTCAGTGATCATGAGAATGCTAGATTCCCCAGAGGCAGGGGGAAGGCAAAACTTTGTTAGAACAAGGCAGAATCTGTTTTCTTTTTTTAACTCTGGATTAGGAAAACATATCTGGGGAATCATTTCTCCCTCTTTCAGGCCTGCAGTGAATTTAGACAGTGCCAGCAGAGACTCGCATGCCACTGTCAGTAACCAAGAGACACAACTTAAGCACCTCCCAGAGCTTAGTGCTGTGCATGGAGCTACTCTGGCTGCCAGCCATTGTCCTGAGAGAATAACAATGGAAAACTGTGCTTCCTACAGGACTGCAGGCCTAAGGAAATCAAAATGCTATTGATCCCAGCCCATCCTGCTCCCATTACAATCTGCTCTGCTAATGGCATCAGGAGTGTTGGTTAAATCCATCATTACTAGCAGGGTAAATACATTTTAGGTGGTGTAAATCAGCATCACTTGCTGTGCCAGTTTATGCCAAGTGTGAATACAGACCACACTGGCAGTTATGTGCAGAGAAATAGTATATGGGGTCAATACAGAAAGCTCCAGTATGGCTGATGCTTGCAGAGCATTTGTTTAACTCATCAGCTGCAGCACGCAATCAGTGTCTATTTTTCCCCTCACAAATAGGCATGCATGAGGGGAAGAAATGATTCTTAAATACTCAGACAGCGAGTTTGAGAAACCGCAGATTTGAGAAGCAAAATACAACTAAAGCTTTACAGCTGCTTGGAATTGTTCTTCTGGTTGGGTAAATAATCACCTTTAGCTAATGGAGTAAATATGAAGCTCAGAAACAGGACTCAACAAAGCACCAAAGCAACCCAGCTCTTCCAGGAGGAATTCCCCAAGAAACAGTATATGCAGGAGCCAATGAATTAGACCTTTCTTTCAGCTCCTCTGGGTGTGAGAGGGAAGTAAAATCTGAAACAATGAAGTAAAGAAAGAAACATTTCATAAATGAAGTGAATGAAGAGACAAGAGCATGGCAGAGGGAACGGCTTCCAGATGTTCCACCCTGGAGTCCTAAATAAAAGCTAAACAAACTGCAAGCCATTACCCAATCATCTCCACAGTAGCTCAGGTTTTCAAGCAGGGCTGTATGCTACAGATGTACTAAATACACTGAATAAATACCAGAAATACCTTGGAGGGGGGATTACCACAAGAGAGGGAAGGAAAAGACAATATGACATTGTTTTTTCACACAAAGGATAATAAAACCACATGAAGACACTGGATGGTTTGAAGCAACAGCACTGAGCTGGTGGCAGTGTGGGCAGGTGGTGCATTAACTGTTAAACCACAGTGTCTTCTATTTCCACCTCTATTTCTTATTTTTCTTAGGAACATATTTCTTTCCTTTTCTTTGGAAGCCTTCAAGCATTGCCAGGCTGCGAGTTAGGTCTAGGAATCAAAGAATGATACAGCTGTATAATCTTTTTCAACCCATCTTCTTGTAAGGTGGTTTCTATTCATTTAACATCCCTCCACGGTCTTTATTAGCAAACAAAATGTGAAGCACTTCCCGTGCTCTCTGTGAAGACACGTAAGATGGATGTGTCAGCAGGGAGGTTGAGGAGAAGGGTTAGAAGAATTTTAAGGAGCTAATTTCAAGGAAACAGTAATCAAGGGAAGAGGAAAAGGTGGGAAAACGTAGTAAAAAGCAGTAAGCTGCTTCTCTCAGCAGGAGGAACCCGGGTGATGTGATTCTCCGGGGGTCCCAGGTTGGGTGCACCGATCCTATAAACTGTAGGTATTGCAGCAAGCCAGCTAATAGGACTCTGCATGTTGAGAGATTACGACTGGTTCCAGATTAAGTGCCCACATAAATCCTGTCAGCTGGAAAATGGTTTGTTTGTTTTCAAAGAAAATTATGTAACTGAGAAAATCCATCTTTCCCTTTCTCCAGGTTTTTTTTCCCAGTTACAAGTTTTTAACAATGAAGCTTACGACAAGTGTAGCGGGCCAAAATGAATAAGTTCTTCCAACATTAAAGCTGTAAAGGGATCAAACTATCCCCACACACCCACATCTCCATCACAGCAAAGTGCAGCGAGCCTTCTGTACCTCCATCCTTACATGGTAGCAGAGCACTAGATAACACCCAGCACTTATATGAGCTCTCAGAAGATTTGTGTTCACAGCAAAGTTCATTTGTGTTATAGCTCCAGTGAACTCATTAATCTGACTCCTGTCCAGGCACAAAGCCCCGCTGTTTCTGTATTGTGGTGTTAATAGCTCAAACTGATTAACAGAGAAAATGAGCACAGCTTCTCCTAAATCATAGAATCCCAGACTGGTTTGGGTTGGAAAGGGCCTTAAAGCTCATCCAGTTCCAGCCCCCTGCCACGGGCAGGGACACCTTCCACTAGAGCAGCTTGCTCCAAGCCCCTGTGTCCAACCTGGCCTTGAACACTGCCAGGGATGGGGCATTCACAAAGGTGAATAAAAGTAAAGAAGTTGAACAATATAATTCAGTTCTCTTGGCCTCCCTGAAAAAGGAAGGCAAGTGTGAGGATTTGGTCAAGAAGAATGAAGTTCTTGGCATACTGTGGCTTCTAGCCACAGCAAGAGTTAAAATAGGCAGGGACAGTGAAGGGGCCCAGCTGATGGTGCAGTGTAACTCACATTGCACTTGCAAATCCACTGGCACAAATACTTGAAACTAAGGAGGTTGCATTTTGATACAAAGGAAGAAGGGATGGTCATCCGGACAGCATTTGAGATGCTATCAGCTCTAAAAGTCCTGCAGTAACCTAGTCTGGGTAGGTCAGCGTGTAGCATTTCAGCCAAGCATCGCTGCACAGAGCCCAAGAGCCTGTGGTTCACTTAAAGGTTGTCTTTCAGAGACACTGCACAGCGAAACCCTGATTCTATGGAATCCAGAGCCAAAATGTTCAGGAATTTCAGCAGGAAACTCCTGCTTGAGGCTTGCTTTTCTGGCTCAAAGCAAAAGAATTTACCCCAGTTCCCAACTCTGCCAACTCTGGGCTGCATTTTGCGTACTGAGATCAGTAAGGACAGCTCACCAGGGTGAGCTGGCCAGATGAAAGCTTCAGGTTTCCTCATATCCTTGACAAAAAGACCCTGTCAAAAGAAGACCTGTGTGCTCTGTTGAAGATGTACAGGGAGGAAGCAAATCTCACCCCGTTCCTTTTCTTGCCTGCATGCAAAACTTGATAGTTCTCTCATCAGACATCTATGTGTGGTGTTAAACAAGCCCCACAAGGTCTGCTTAGATGCTAGCAAAATGCTGAAGGGCCATAGTGCTGCACTGCTCTGGAACTGTGAAGGTGCTCTTCAGAGGAGCAACTTAATGTCTGTTAATACAGAATTGAAATCACAGGAAATCATCCCTTTCACCACTCTATTTCTATGCATCCTCCACAGTCTCCTCTTGTTTACCCACCAGTCTCTATACCTCTCTCTGCTCTTTCATCCCTTTTGGTGCATTAGAGGCTTTGCTCAGATGACAAAAAATTATGTTCTTCTTCTAGTCTCTGGAATGAAAGTCAATATCAAACAGCTCCTTATCTCCACCTATAGTTTTTTATGCCTTTATTCCATTCCAGTAGCAAATGTTAACTGACAATTACAGCTATTGATGTGCATCCAAGGTGCTTAAAACCTGCAATTACCACTGCATCCATCCAGGAGGAGACTGGAAGCTAGGCAAAGGCCACCACCAAAGGAGGCCCCTGTCAGTGCATTTGAAGGAGGAGGCTGGGGAGGCTATGCATATCCATACTAGCCATTCGTTGCAAAACATGTGGCCTTTTAATTCCTGTTCTCCCTTTCCAGAGCTTTAGATTTAACAGCCACGAGTTAGAAAAGCCATGTACAAGATGTAAAGCATGAAAGTACATCTGCAGAGGTTAAACCTGTCACAATTCTGATGTGAAACAGTGCTGCTTTTACAAAGAGAAAAGGATTTACAGACAAACAGCAAGTCTTCTCTGTTAAACTCAAATCAAACCTGATTTCCTGACAGTCTATTTGAAAACAGATGGTGATGATGGCAAAAGGAGGCTTCTTCTATTAGGCAGGCAATATTCTGCTGTTTGGCAGTGCAGAAGATGAAGGCCTTTATTCTGCCTTGTGACATGGAAATTAATAACAGCAGATGAGGATTGCTGAATGCAAATTCCTCAAGGGGGAAGAAACACTTATCACCAAGAATCCATTCCCTTCAGCATCCTCTGGCAACAGATCTTTGGAGCAATGCCAGAGGAATCAGGGGAATAGCAATGAAGGAAAAGCCTTTCTCTTTCAGGGAATAGTTCTAGTTGACCAGCAGCGATCACTGCCCGAGGTCTGCTGACGGTCTCAGGTCAGAGACATTGGTGTTCTTGGTCCTCTCTCATCCTGCAAAGCTACAGAAAGCCACAGAAACAAGAAACATTGGGCATTGCAGGGCCGTCCCTTCTAAAAGCACTTTGGAGTTTCGACTCAAACGTGGCAGAGATCTGTGCTGCTCCATCCCTAGCTCCATGATCCCCATGTTACAGCATCCATGGAGCACATGGGTGGAAATACCAACATAGCAGCTTCACTGTTCTCAGAAGACAACGTTGATTCATGGTAAATTAAAGGGCAGACTGTATCCAAGGCCACCCACTTCTCACATGTCACCCACCATGCATACTTTCTTCTCCTGGCTCAACATAAATGTTCAAGGGCCTTGGAAAATTTCTACCCCCAAAACCTAGACAGGAGCTTGTATGATGCTAAGGAGGACTGAAGAGTATATGTGTCCATCTCTGCGGGTGGCTGCAGTGGCACATATCAGAGGCTATTCACACACACATGCAGTCTGGCAGCCAAAGCAAGTCACCAGTTGCTGACTTAACAGAATCAACATCATGAAGTTGAATTAGCCACATGCTGGCACCATAATTCTAATTGTTTTCAAACATACACTGCAATAAAAGCACACATCTCCAAATGGGAGCTGATGGCATCTAGGATGGTTTTGCACACAAGGAATGAAGGATTAATTACATACATTCACCTGCTACCTCTGGGATACTTTTATTCACTCCATAGTTTGTTGGGTTTGTGGTAGAGTTTTTAAACGAGAAGGAAAAAACAGGCTTGCAAACTGCATGCGATATAATATATGGATCAGAGCCTTGGGAATGCAATCCAGCAGAGAACATTTAAATAGCACATGACTGCAGAGCTCCGAATCAAATCTGATCCCCATGTGCTAACGGTGTGCATGCTCACCAGTATGGCTTCATGTCCCCACTCTGTAGAATTCACACAGGAATAGCCTGCAGTGCACATACAGGCACACACTCATGTGTGTGAACCCCACATACACACCTAGTCCTGCATGCAGTAATCCAGTAACACACAGAAACCCCCAAACCCCAACATCAACTGAAGACACCCTTGCTGGAACACTGCGTCAGATGTCATGTCCACTTCTTCTCAAGCCAGCATGAATCAGTGGTGGGAAGGAGTGTGACCAGCACCACAGAGCATAACTCAAAAGGTTGCTGCTCACTGTAGAGGAGAGGCAGCAATGGGAGAGGGATGATGAGGGATGCCTGGAATTCTGGATATGCTGCTCCTTCTTTCAGTCCACAGCAAGCCCATGAACTATTGAGCTTGCGTGGTGACCTCTACAATTTACAGCAGACACTGTATACATTATTAATGCCAATGTCTGTGCCAAGAACTGCCCCTGCTCTAGCCAAGGTCAAGCTCCATTAATTATGCACTGAGAATTCATCCAAACTGGGTGAACACATGAACAGAATCATTTGCCATTGGGCCAGTGATCAGACTTCCTGAAGATGGAGTAACGTGAGCATATAATACCCTCCTCACACAGCACATGAATAAATGGTGAATCACTTGCCAGCACAGCCATCTCCATTTCACCCTGGGATTGAATTCATCATCGTGAAGACAAACACAGCAGAAGCCCAGTGTATGAAAGGGAGTGTAGCCCCTTCCCAAACCTACCTGCCATTCCATTGCCACATCTGCCTGCACCAGCCAGATCTATGTAAGCAAAGGGGAAGCCATTAGCAGCTGATGTGAATGGTTCAGTGGGAAGTTATTATTTAAAAGCTAGTTAAGATAATTAGGGGCCAGTTTAATTAAACCATCAACTTACATACAGAATGAAGGCAGTAGCTTTCAATCCCAGCAGGATGCACAGCCGGCACATTCCCCTGGGAGGCTGTTAATGAGGGCTTGTAATGACTGCAAATAATACATACAAATAATCATATTCCTTTAAGCCTTAGAAATATGAGGAGCTTGGCTCCTTTCTGTCCAATGCTCAGCCCCTACTGCATGCCCAGATAGGCTGCATCAGAGCATCTGCAGGATGTTAGAAGATCAGAAAGCTGTAGTTACTCAGCCTAAGTTTTTGAAGGTCTTTGTTTCTATTTAATCAACTGTCTCTGATGGCAGAGAGAACACCACTGGAATTCCCAAGAACCACACTACCTAACTGGCCACACTGCAGGTTTGTTGCGTTTTGCTGCTTGTCAACTCCTACACAAGGACCACTTAACAGGCTGGTTATGATAAGGAATGGAAAGCAAGCCTTATTTTTTCTTACTTTGATGCCAGAAGTGATACAGCCCAGGAAAAGTTGCTCCTGGGTACAGAGCTGCAGAGTCCTGATGTTCCACTGAAAGAGATACAGAAACCTATGGAGAACTCAAGCTCATCTTTGATACTGTGCACCACAGTCTCCATAGACAGATGCACCATATTTTGTTCCTTTAACAAAGCACTGCAAAGGGATCTGACTCTGATTTCGGTGATGCTGGGGTTGATGAGAAGCATCTCTTGCTCTTCGCACACTGCTGCAGGCAACAATACTAAGAGTGACATTACCAGACAAACGTGCTGCAGCATTTTGGGGCCATGCAGGTGATTCCATTCACTTAAACAGCTAAACCCAGAATTCTCCAGCAATTGCAGAAAGAGATGCTCCATTTCACCCAGCAGATAATTGCCAGGGCTCCCAACACAAGAAGGAAGGTCTCTGCAGTAGAGGAACAGTAGTATGCGCAGGGCCATCCATGAGGAACACAAGTGCCAAATGTTTTCTCAGCTGAACAGAGCTGTGTATCTAATTCCTGAGCTATAGATTCTGTGTTGCCCAAGGGTAGGGGAATGCATTAATTACTTATGTATCAATTGATCTGCTGCTATTTCAGGAACATCTATCTAATGGCTCTGTAATAGAGATGAGTCCTAAACAGCAGCTCCCTCCCATAACACAAGTCATCCCTCTCCCTGTAAAAGAACAGGGAAAGAGCCTGCAGTGCAGGGAACTTCCAGCATGTAGGACTAACTCCTGCCTGGTACTGGCCTTTCTGTTCTTCACCTTGTTCTTGTATCCCAGTTTATATCAGTGCAAAGCCGTTGTGAATTGTCACCACTTGGAAGTGAGACTGTGTTGCACCTATCTATAAAATGGTGAAAGCAGGTAAAAAACAATAAAGAAATGGGTCCAGGGTTACAGGGAAGGAAAGTGATCCCTTCCTCTCTCTTTTTACTCACATACATAGAAGAATACACCCACTCCTGATATGGCCAGAAGTAAGGACACAGACCTTTATATGGCAACCAACATTACACAAGTCCTCAGCAATTTCCCACTCTAGCATGGCAGACAACTGCAGGACTGGGCAAAACAAACCTGTGGTTTATAACCTTTCTGCAGCCTGTTCTAATGCTTTTGGGCAGACCCTGCATTTGGTCCCTTGCATTTTACATTGATAATAGGATTATTCTGTAAATGCATAAGCCAGCTTTTTTCCTATCAGAGTCCCCTGTGGCTTCCTCCTAGTTTCATCTCCCATCCAACTTGCAAATGTATTAAAGTGTTGAGATTAGAACTGCTAAAAAAAAAGGTAAACAAGATTCTTGGCATGCAGTAGACATCACACCGCTCAGTAATGAGCCTGGACCACTATGACGGTATGAAATCACTCCCTCAGTTTCACAGAGACCCTTCCAACAGTCACAGTTCAATCTGGGCAGTTGTTAGACTTCCTACAAATACAGAGCATCTCAGAAAGGACAAATGTATATATTTTTCTAGTTTATCACCCTAGACCAGATCCTCAACGCTGTAAGTCTGCACATTAATGCCGCATTGCCAGTTTATATTCATCATTGGCTATGCACAATGGATCTAGTGGCTGCTGAATGCTGAGCTCTGTGTATTCTGCATCTAAGCATACACAGATTTATTTCTGAGGCATCACTATTGCAACATTTTGGCCTTGTAAGTGACCCTTTCCACCACTGCACAGTAATCACAACCTTCTGTAAAGGGCTTGCCCCTGCTGAAGCCAATGCTAAACTCCTATTCAGCTCCTCTGGGTTGAGATCAGGCCTAAATCAGCATGAGGAATTGAGATATATCTGAGATGCGCTCTTGGGCTGCCTTCCCTTGCTCCTGCAAGATGCCAGGAGCTGAATCAGCAATTAGTTAAAAGCTGTGTGAATATGGCCTGGAGACACTAGGCTGGAAATAAAAGGGAGAAGTTTCCATTTCGCTTGGCACTTCCTCTCTAGAAGATGCTAAGGTGTTTCTGCCGTTCTCTGAATGTGGGTCTTTGCTCTGAAAGAAGTTCATCAGCAAGTGAGTTTTACAGTAGTAGCTTTCTTTTGTGGACATGTTTAAGATAACAGGATTACCACTCATCAAATCTTTCTGTTGCTCTGTGTAACTGAAGCACATTATCTACCAGCACACCGTTCCTATCTGCAGCTTCTCTCCTAAATAATTAAGCTGTTTGTCAGTCATCAATTCCCTCAGTGTAAGCAGGGTCAGAAGGTAACCTGTGCGCAAGGAAGATTTGAGGGAGTACAATTATAGGACAGAATTTGTCCATGATGGTCTAAATCTGCAAGGAAACCTTTCCAGTGGCTTTCTTGCTAATAATAATCTGTCAACACTTATCAAACTTGTATCTAATCATCTCATCTGCAGGGTCTTTTCTTTTAGCAAAACATCAAACTAGAGGATATTAAAGCAAACATCTAGTCTGGCACAGATCTTTTTAGCAAAAGATAGGGAAGCTTTTTTATGCAGAAAGTATGCATCATTATAGCCATTTTATAAACAGGAAAATGAAAGCACAGAGAGATTAAATTACTTACTTAAGGTATTAAAGCAGATTACTGGCCAAGGCAGAAAGAAACTCCAGTGCCTCGAGTGTTTCTCCAATGCCCTGGATGACACCAGGTAAAGATCAGCTCATTTACCACTGAACACAACCATTTCTCAGCTGAAACTGTGTGTTATGAGCACTGCATTCCAATGTTACATGGCAATTTAGGACAACTGTGACTTAGATATTGCCTCTAATCTGTGTCATCCAATTCAAAATCCTATCCCACGGTGCACAGCTGGTAAACCCCTGAATTCAGATTTGATCAGGACAACATCTGATTGCCAGAAAAGCCTGTTCCACCAAGTTGCTGGGGTTTCTAGTTGATTCACTCTCATCCATCCATCAGGGCTCCCAGCAACACAACAGCTCCCAGCCAGGAACTGCATTAATCCCTCCTATGCTCAGTAAGCAGCAGTGTTCAGATAGCCCAGTTTGGAGAAGCAGAGAGGGAGCAGCTGTGATAAGGGACAGTGGACTGACAGGGCAAGGACTCAGCACACAAACACAGCTGTGGCTTCAGCCTAGGGAAGTGCTTTCGCTATGCACCAGCTCGGAGAGGTAGCAAAGTGCTGATTAGAGGGTCTGAGAGAACAGCCATGGTTTGGGGCAAAGACAGAAGCTGCAGCACTGGTGGCAAGGAGTGAAAGAAAGGGCTGGCCTTGATCTCTGCTGTCTGAAGTATCCCTATAGGAAAGAATCAGGATTAGAGGGTTAATAAAAGCACTTTGCCTTGTGGCCTACAGCTGCCGAGTGAATTGATCCGGCTTTGTCCATAGTCACTTGCCGTGTAAGCACAAGGCATGCATGAAACATTGGTTCAACACTGGCCTAGAAGGCAGCGTGCCAATTACTGCATCTGACAGCAGCTCTTGCTCACGAGCAGCAATGGCTGAAGGAGAAGCAAAGGAACTCATCACTGGGGATCTAAATGAATCTGAATTGCATTTGCATGTCATTTAGATTTAATAAGATGGTTATTGTTTGTTAATTACGTGCCAATTGATTACTCCAGCAACATATTTATTGAAGAGGAATAATTCAGCTGAAGATGCATATCCTACTCATCCAAATTGAATTAAGCAGATTCAGAGTGATGGAGTGTCATGAAACATACATCTCCAGTTTGATAGATGCACTCAGGAAAAGCTACAGTCTGGAAGAAAAGCTGCTCTGTTCTACAGCAACCTGAGCCCATAGGAAGTATCACCCATGAAGGGCTAGTGTGTAAGGTCCTGGAAGCCTATATATGAGCCTGAAGACTCTGAAGACACAAAGCGTTGCTTTGTGTGTGTGTGTAGTGCCCAACAGCAACTTTTGCCAAGCAGATATGCACACAGAAACATGCAAACATACAAATACATGGAAAAATACATAGAACCTCATTTCCAAAACTGGCAGCTGAAATCATGAGAACCATTGTTCCCATCCCATCCCTACTTCCAGTAAAAAGCAAGTTCTCACTTCTGCAAGACTCCGGCAAAGATCACCCCTACAAAAGGTGAAGGAAGGGCAGACTGTGCAGCTTGCGCCAGTTCTGCAAAGGAGATGGGGGGTATGTGGGAATAGGGGAAAATTAAATCCCATTTGATGAATATGAGGAACTAAATGATCCTCTTCATGATGGTCTTCACACAAAAGCAGCTGCAAATCAGAGGACTGCTCCAGCTGGGAAATGTCAATTGTATGGAAATGTCATCTTCATTGCAGAGCTCTCCTGAGGCTGCTGGAAACTGCAACTCAACTGCATTAATTTCCATCCTTCTTTCTCTGTCTCACTTTCTCTTTTATTTTCCAATCTTTTAACCTTTATAAGAAAATTAAAAAACAACCTTCTTCTCTGCATTCAGGAGAAAATTGTAGCTATAAATGTGCAGAAAGGTTAAAGAGTTTCAATTAGAAAGGTCACTCCAGGATCACTGTGCAGCTGGATTCACAGGCTTCCTGCCATTTAGAAAGTTAAAGGTAGCACTGAATAGTTTCCAGGGCCAGGCTGACACCTCCAGCTTTTCAAGTCCCAACACAAAACCCTTCTCAGTCCTTACTTCCCAAACAGCGCAAAGGCTTGCTGATCCCAGGAGAATTTCAACAGGGGAAATTGTAACTCAAGTTACAGTTATGCTGCCAGCCCAGACCCCCCCGTGTGCTGGGCTGCACCCCCCCAGCATGAGCAGCGGGTAAAGGAGGGGATTCTCCCCCTCTGCTGTGCCCTGGGGAGACCCCCCCTGCAGTCCTGATCCAGCCCTGGGGCAGCAGCACAGAGGGATGTGGAGCTGTTGGAGCGAGGCCAGAGGAGGCCATGGAGATGCTGCGAGGGCTGGAGCAGCTCTGCTCTGGAGCCAGGCTGAGAGAGCTGGGCT